>CM054062.1:351392474-351650870 GCA_028641055.1 Alopecurus myosuroides | reverse complement strand
TGATTTTGTTTTGTAAACACTGTTGTTCTGTTATCTACGATAATGGAACCCGGCTCCCCTTTGAGGGGCGTATGAAAAAAAAAACTTTTTGCATTGTGGCTCCTTTAAACCTCTTTCAACACTTGAGAATGAGATCTAAGGGCATGTTTCGTTTATCCTTGGTTTCCTACCTTGCCAAAAATTTGATTCAGTTTTTATTTTCCCATGGAAGTGTCAACATTGACTTGAAAAATGAACTAAAGTTGGTAGTGGTCCATTGGTAGTGTGCAGAAAACGAGGTTCTACGAACATACATTGTTAGGAGGTTCACCTTTGCCACAACAATATCATTTCCTGTATAACATTGTCGAGCAAAGGACGTGTCGGTACAATCTGTTCTAGGGAAAACTTATCCTAGTGTGGCTTTTAGAAGAGGTTTACGGGAAACAAATATTATCGTTGGCTCCATTTCGTTGAATATTTAATTGATATTTCTTTGACCACCGAACATGATAGTTTTTCTTGGGGACTAACAAATTCTCGTGTATATACGGTTAAATCAATGTAACTTAATTTATTACATAATTATTAAATAATAACGCCGCAATATTCATTTGGAAAGTAAATGTGCCTCTAAAGATTCGAAATTTATGTGGTTTATTTATCGCAAAGAGTTGTTGTCTAGGGTTAATTTGCCAAAACAAATTCGGCATGGTGGTACAAATGTTGTTTCCGTGACGACAGAGAAACAATTGAAAACCTTTTTATTGACTTCTCGCTTGCTAAACTAATTTCACTTGTTGTGTACATGACCTTTCCTATACCTTCTCCAACTAATATCACTAATATGTTTGGGAATTGGTTGCATGGAGTACCAAAAAAATAAAAGGCTCAAATCCGGGTTGGAGCTTGTGCTTTACTTTTCGTAAATGGTAATGTACATAATATAATTATTTTTAACAAGTAGAAAGCTTCTTCGTTCTTTCATCTCATACCTTTGGACAACCACTGGATTCGTATGTACTCTTATCTCTAACCGGTGGAGCATCGCCAGAAGATGGATTATGGGTGCACACGTTTGGAAACGGTGACACGGGAGTTATTCAGCCGATTTGGGTGGCAGCTTAACCGTAGTCTAACATGTTGATGCAAATGTGTGTAGGTTGACACATGTTTCAACCTTGTGTGATTCATGAATTATAATAGATTTTGCACTTGAAACGTAAATAAATTAATAAAAAACCATATGCATAATTTTGATGTAGAGGCAGGCGGGGTTTACCATCTCGAAAAAAGTGGTTCATGAGCATGCCAAAAAGTTGGCAACCGTCCGAACATAGGGCATTTCAATTGTCAGCCATGAAATTGGTAAGTTATCGTGGTCACAATTCAAAGTTGGTTCTGATCCATTTCATTTTTAAAGAGAGTTAGTTTTGTGAATATGTGCCTAATTATCACTTCATATAATAAATATATTTTCATATGGAAGTAATGAGATGTAGAATGGTCGTGCTCTTTACCATTGAGTAATAGAGTAGCACCAAACGTGTACAAAACAAATTGAACCTTGTCAATAGACTTATACCAACTATTCTGCTAACTCATTATATATAGTTCCACACGGTTGGTCCACACCCTCCATGTCTACTTCCTTTTTACCCTCTCCTACTTTTAGTTTGATTAGCTTCCTCGCATAATAGTGTTCTCAACATGTGTTTATTTCTAATGTATAATATTTACTAGAGATGATTCTCAAAAAGGAAACTAGTTGAAAATATGGGAGGCCTCTGGAACTCGTTTGGCAGGATTGGGTTAATCACTTAGAGTGTCCCAATGGAAAACAGTGTAGAACTAAGGAAGGGCTAAGAGCAACTCGACCGGCACTCTCAATAGAGCGTCCATCCACTGTGCCAGACAATTCCTATTGGATCGCCAATACAGACTGTCGGGCTATTGGGAGCGAGCGCCCAGACCTGTTCACATTTAGTCCAGAAAAAATGAAGAGAACACATTGTGAGTGTGTATTGTGAAACTCATGTAACAGCAGTCGTATCTACACTAGTGGAAACAGGGGCACTAGTCCCGGTTGGTAATGCCCATTTGTCCCGGTTGTGCAACCGGGATGGGCCAGCCGGGACAAATGGCCCTCCCCCATTGGTCCCGGTTGTGCCAGGACCCGGGATGGTAGGGATGGCCCACGTGGCGAACCTGGCCAGGGAGTTCTTCCCGGTTCGTGTTAGGAACCGGGATGAATAGCTTCTCTGAAAAAGCTATATTGCGACCACTTTTCTCTGCCACGGCAGGGTGTTTTTTTCGTTTTTTTTTCAATTTTTTCGCTGCTGTCCCGCAATCCCCAACCGGCCTCCCCTTCCCCAACCGTGTCCACTGGCCCACGTATTTAATTAAGCCCGCTGGCCACATTTTGGTCAAAGGGACGACTGGCCCGCGTCTTTTATTAAGCCCACTGGCTATATTCGGTCAAAGAGGCCACTGGCCACGCGGGGGGTCAAAGGTGCCACTGGCCAGCGACCTAGTGGCTGGCTCGCCCGGTCCTTAAAGTAAGACCACAACCACGCGCGGTCAAAGGGCCCACTGGCCGCCTCGTCTTCCCGCACCTCCACTTCCCCCCGCGCGCGTGGCCACGAACGGCACGCCTCGGATTCCCCACGCATTCATGGCCGCCTGCAACCGCCGCCACGTCCCGGCCGCCGGTTGGCATTCCAGCCCCCCGGGTCCTTTTTAAAGGGCCCCTGCTGCCCGTACATCCCATTCACCCCGGCCGTGCCCCAGCCCACCCAACACTAGCCGCCATGTCGCCCCACCGCTGGTTCAAGCGCGCCAAGAACGAGCATGAGGCCGGGTCCACGAGCGGCGCCGACCAGAGAGGCGCCGGCGTCCCCCGTGCGCCGGCGGAGGCCTTCGGCTTCGGTCCGGGAGGCGTCCGCATTGGGGGACAGCCGCGCGTCCCCGCTCCACCTCCGGCAGCGCGTCCTCCGCCCCGCGCCGCGCCGGGCAAATGCTTCCGCCACTACGTGCGGAAGGAAGAGGCCGAGTGGCATTGGAGCCACGCCACGCCGGTGTTCTGGCCGGACGTCCACCTTCCGGACGGCTGGCACCTGAACTCTCAGCGCATCCCCGTGCCGCTGCCCCCGACCAACGAGGCCGCGCGCGAGGAGATCGATCGCCGGCGCCGTCTGATGGAGGGATGATAACCCGGTAGGCTAACGCCAAGGTGTAGCTCGGCCCAGAGGGAACCGCGCAAGACCCGGCTCAAGGAGAAGGAGTTTCTGGAAGGCCCAAGAAGTAGAGTAGGCCTCGTAACCCGGCTTGGGGGTTACGATAAGGAAACTTAGGGTTTGTATGCGGTGATTAGGTAGGACTCCGAGTATGCCTTGGATAGGAAGGCAGGGGGCCGGGTAAGATATAAACCGGCTCCTAGGGTTAGATTGAGACGAGTTTTACCAGATATTCGAGTATCCCCTGTAATACGAGAGCTGAGATTGTAACCCTAGATCGGAGACTCGGCGACTTGATTGCCAGAGCTACCGGATCGATTATTAGCATGATTTCCCCTGAGCTAAACCCTCTCCCAAACACCAGAGTCGAATTGCCCCAAGATAAGTTACCCCCGGTAACGTCTGCCGTGATTATCCCACGACAGTTGGCGCCCACCGTGGGGCCTACGTCCAAGGGTGTTTACATCACGGGAGAAGCTCGGGAGAACATGAAGAACCTCGTCATCGGCGAGATCTACACCAACCCCGAAGGAGAGAAGATGGTGGATGATTTTGGGTGGGGGCCAGAGTCGGATCTGCTGGAATCCGGATCTGTCGTCACAATTGGCCGGGTCAACGTCTTCATCAGCATGGTACGTACGTCCGGTTCAATCCCTGACGATTTTGGATATGATTCTGTGTCAGGAAAAGCGACTTGCGTTCAGCCGGATGGAGAGGAATCAGTCGGGACAGTCGATCCGATAGAAGAGCCCACCACGAAGAGGGAACAGCCGGAGGACCAGTACGAAGAGGATAGCGGTGATAAGGAGGAATACGAATCTTCGCCAGGCATCGCGCGCCAGGTCGCGGTCTACACGGCCCCTGCAACCAATCTCAATCAGGGGGACGTGACTACGGCCGCGGTCGGAGCGGCGCGAGCGCTGGCCCAGCAGCAAAACCCGGCTGACGGAAACCCGGTTCTGACCCGGGTTGATGGAGATTCGGCTTCAGTCACCAACCATACCCCAGAAAGCGAGTTGGGAAGAAACATGTTCGGGTTTTTGGCGAATAGAACGCCAGGTGCGGGTCCTTCAAACCCACCGAATCCGGCTCTGTTCAACAACAACTTGATCTTGGATCCCACGGTGTTAGCTACGGTAATAACCCCAGAAAACGCAGCAGCACGTGCTGCAGATCTGGATGTGGCCCGCTGTGCATTGGACCAACAGAGGAGAGATGTAGAAGCCGAGAGGCAAGGGATAGCGGCGCACAGGCGTGAGCTGGAAGTATTGGAAAACCGGCTCCAAGTTCAGTCGACTAGGATGCATAATCAGAGATACCAAACGAGATTACCGGCAACAGGGGGAACTTTAAACCCGGCCGCGCTTTTTATCATGCCACAGGATCAACCAATCCCAGTTGTGAACAAGGAAACCGCACCTCAGCCTACGACCGTAGGAGGACAGCCGGCAAACGTGCAAGCCGGGTTACCCACAGGGATCGCCGTTGGCAATACAGCCCCACCACCACCACCGCCTCGATTTCATACTCCACCAGGTCACTTCAATAACCCCGTGGACAATGTGTATGCAGCAACACTGGCATTGGATCGCATCCCCGTAAGAGAGTCCCCCATGCGGAGGAGACCCGGCGGGCGATAGATTTATTGCACACAGTAGTGGCTCAGTAGGCCAATTACCCGGATAACAGGAGCGGGATGCACGGAAAGCCATACGCCAGCCGGTATAATGGAAACACCGGCAATATCCAGACGAGCTCAGCACGGCGGAGGGCAGAGCAGCAGCAAATGCCACCTCCTCCCCGTAGACCAGCAACACCTGCAGTATCAGCATTGCAAGCCATCGTGGATAGCTCCCGGGCCAGGCGCGCAGCAGCCGGATCTGCGGTACGAGGGCCGGTGGCGGTTGCACCCCCCGCCATACCTGCAGCAGGATCGCACGTTTCCCGCGTGAGGCCAGTACCGGCTAATCTTGCCGGACCTAAATGTTTGTCGCACGCCATCAGGGCTGAGCCTTACCCGGATAAGTTCAAGGAACCGGGTAAAGTGGTCAACCATGAGCCAACCATGGATCCAGAAACCTGGTTGAGCAGTTATGAGATGACCATGTCGATTCGAAACGCTTCTGAAAATCTTCAAGCCAAGTTCATGTACTTAATGATGTCAGAAGGAGCAGCTAAGTTGTGGTTCAATAATCTACCGGAAAGATCTGTCAATTCATGGAGTGAGCTGAAAACCGCATTTAGCAAGCACTTTCATGGAACGTGTAGGAAGTTATTTACGATCGACGATCTAGAACGATGTGTCCAGAAGAAGGGAGAATCGGCGTGCAGTTGGGTGCGTCGGGTGATGGAAATACTCCACTCATCTACAGATATTCAGCCAAAGGACGCATTACAGGCTATGGCAAAAACATGCAAGTACACACCTTTAGTGCAAAAGCTAACACGCATGAAATCCAGTCGGAATGCCTCAGAGGTTACGATGGGTGAGTTAATGGACGCGTGCAACAAGCACGCCGCCACAGATACAACAGAAGACGATGTTGATGATAAGAAAGCAAAAGCCAACACAAGCAACAGTGGAAGACCCGGCAATGGATCTGCACCGGGTAATAATGGAGGGAATAATGGAAATAACCAGCACAAGCGCTCATACGAGGGAGGTTCCGAGTTTGTCGCCAATACAGAAGCCGGGTTTGCAAGACCCAGAACAGAGGGAAACTTTAACGGCCAAAATTTTAATGGAGGAAATTACCAAGGACCACCAAGGCCAGCTAATCACATAGAGGCCTTTAGAATGCCCTATCCTCGCCATAGCAGGAACGGTAGGACGGCTAACCATTCACCGGAACAGTGAGTGGATTTACAGAGATGGAAGAACAAAGAGATACAAAAGGCAATGCGAGGTGCAGGCCGGGGAGCAGGACCGGGTCCGGGTGGAAACCCGGGCAAAGGCCCGCCCCCAGCAGGCAACCCGGGAGGTGGTAATCCGGGTAACAACCAAGGAGGCGCTGGAGGTTTCCAAGCTAACCCCAAGCAGTTGGGGCAGTACCACGTTCATACTACAGGAACTTCTAACAAAGACCGAAAGATACTTAAGAAGGCAGTAAAGTCGGTTTCTTCAGCTGTTCCGAGGTATTTGAGATGGTCGGATCAAGAGGTAACGTGGAGCAGAAGGGATCACCCGGAAAGAATAGAGCATCCGGGTGTGTTAGCTTTAGTGGTTGCGCCACAGGTCAATGGTTATGAGCTGAAAAAGGTTCTAATGGATGGCGAAAGTAGCATCAATATATTATATTGGGAAACTTTTCTTACGCATGGGTCTCAAGGAGTCCCAGATACAGAAAAGTTCTACGGTTTTCCACGGGATTGTGCCGGGTCACTCGGCGTGCCCCAAAGGAAAGATTACATTGGAGTTTGCTGTTGGAGAGTCAAAGGACAATTTCCGAGTGGAGTGGCTCACGTTTGAGGTGGTGAAGTTGCGCAGCCCTTATCACGCGCTGTTTGGAAGGCCGGCTAATGCCAAGTTCATGGCCAGGCCGTGTTACGTATACCTACAGCTAAAGATCCCGGGTCCCAAGAAAACCATTACCATACACGGCAACCGGGTTATAGCAGCTGAGTGTGACGAAGGAGATGCGGCAATGGCAGAGCAGGCTTGCAGGAAGGAAGAGCTCAAACATTACCGGTCCCAGGTAGACCCGGATGACAGGACAGCGTTGAAGAGACCGAATACGGAGGATGAGAGAGCAAAATTCAAAGCAGCACAAGATACTAAGATGGTGGCTTTTGTTGAAGGTGATCCCTCCAAGCAATTTGCTATAGGATCTAACCTAGACAGTAAGCAAGAAGAGGCGCTCATTGAGTTCATTCGTGGAAATCAAGATGTCTTCGCTTGGACACCTAGTGATATGCCGGGTATCCCGACCGAGTTAGCCGAGCACAGTTTGCATGTTGACCCTAAGTCCCGGCCTGTGAAGCAAGGCCTGAGAAAGATGAATGAGGAAAGAAGAAAAGCTATAGGAGAAGAAATTGCTCGGCTATTGACAACCGGCTTTATCATGGAGGTATTTCACCCGGATTGGTTGGAAAATCCGGTTCTAGTGATGAAAAAGAGTAACGAGTGGAGGATGTCCATAGATTACACGAGCCTCAACAAGTATTGCCCAAAGGATCCATTTGCCCTTCCAAGAATAGATCAGATCATAGATTTAGTGGCTGGAAGTGACCTATTATGTTTTCTGGACGCATATTCCGGATATCATCAGATCAAGCTCAAGAAGGAAGATTGGGAGAAAACATCGTTCATAACCCCTTTTGGAGCTTTCTGTTACAAAACCATGACTTTTGGACTAAAGAACGTTGGCGCAACATACCAGCAGTGCATTCAGAAGTGCTTTGAGGACCAGATTGGACGTAACGTTCCTGCCTATGTGGATGATGTGGTGATCAAGACCAGGAAAGCGGAAACATTTATTGACGATCTAAAGGAAACATTCAGGAATCTGAGAAGATATCAGATGAAGCTTAACCCCACAAAGTGTGTATTTGGAGTTCCAGCAGGAAAATTACTCGGCTTCATTGTTTCCGAGAGAGGAATTGAGGCAAACCCGGACAAAATCAAAGCTATCTAGAGTCTGAAGAAGCCGGAAAGCCTGAAGCATGTTCAGAAACTCACAGGGTGCGTAGCAGCGTTGAGCCGATTTATATCCAGACTCGGAGAGAAGGTGATACCCTTATACCGGCTCTTGCGGAAATCTGACAAATTTGTTTGGGACCAAGAGGCGGATGAGGCGGCTATCCAGAGTCTGAAGAGCTGCTGGAGCATGGGTGGAGGAGTTGCCATCAGTGGTTTGGGGAATCAACACTACACCTAACAGATCTACTCAGATGACCCCGTTTTTTATGGTTTATGGTGCAGAGGCGGTATTACCGAGTGACATTATTCACGACTCTCCCCGAGTGTCGGCTTACGTCGAGGTGGAGAATGAGAAGACCCGGCATGACGTTGTGGATATGCTAGAAGAACACAGAGAGCAAGCTTTGGAGAGATCAGCCATATATCAGCAGGATCTGAGGAGATATCATAGCCGGCGAGTCAAAACCCGGGTCTTCCAGGAAGGAGACCTGGTGTTGCGCCTGGTACAGTCAAAGGAAGGAAAGCATAAGTTGTCTCCTCCATGGGAAGGACCGTTCATCGTAAGCCGGAATTTACACAACGGATCATATTACTTAATAGATGCAAGGGAAGAGTCGGATACTGTCAATGACACCGCTCATACCATTTCATCTATGCAAGAGAGGGAAAGACCATGGAACGTGGCCCAGCTACGTCCCTACTATACCTAGACTAGACTAGGCTTACAAGTGGAACTACACGATGTAACAGGCAGCAGGTTTCAGACGCACTCTTTTCCTATCCAGGGTACCTAAGGGGACTGGAGGGTTTTTAATGAGGCGGCTTGCTGACCTAACTTTTCTCATATCAATAAAGAGATGGTTAAACTATGATGTTGTTCCTTTCTCATGTGTTTTTTGTTAAGTTTTTATATTTCCTGTTTTTGCTTCTGTCTCCTTATTTTTGTCAGGTAAGCGTTATTTTTTGTTTGTAGTACATTAGTTTTTCCAAAGGTTACATATATAGGTCTTGGGGGGCTGATTGCTTGAATAGCACAGTTGCAAACTCAAAGACCCGGCCTCGATGCCATTAAGCTATAAGGACCGATTACTTGCAATAAGTACGGTTGCAATCTTATAACCGGACAATAGAGCCAAATTTTCTTGATTTCTCTTGCTTAAGCTCGATGTGACTCGCAAGAACGTGGCATGCTTTGCTAGCGTATAATCACAATCAGTCATGATGCCCATTGGGACTTGCCTGACCCTGTTTTTATACAGTTATAGCAGCATTGATTACCCACGCGAAAGCCGGCTTACAGCAAAGAGGATCAAAAGGGTCATCCAAACCACAAGTTATGCAGAGTACAAGGTTAACAGCCGGAAACTCGCAATATATTAATCATAACTTCAAACCTACGTGAGTAACTCTAGGGTTTGGGCCTTAGCAGCAACAATTTGCTCTTTTAAAAACTCCAAACCCTTAGACTCGGAAAGTCGGGTCTTGGGGACTTGGGAGTTTGAAAAAAGCAACAAATTGTCTAGCTATTAAGCTTAAAAACCCAAATATCCGAGTCTTGGTGACTTCGGGACTTAGAAAAAAATCCACTAGTCAAAACCCCCGATACCCGGAAACCGAGTCTCACAAAAAGGAAAAATAGCGAAAGTCGGCAAATCAGCAACGAACAATTCAAAGCCAGGAAACAACAAATCCATCCAAAAGGCCAGAAGGGCCACAAAAGCTATTAAGGTTTTAAGCATATTACAAACCGAGGGAGTAGTATCAAAAAGTGCACAGGCGCACTTTTAAAATAATAATTGTTTTAGATGCCAATTGGCCGAATATAATATTTTGAGGCAGTAAAAGGTGAAATTTCACTCGGCGTCCTTTGCCGAGTCATCAATGTGGTCCTTGGCTGCCGGGTCTTTAACGGGCTCGTCGGCGGTCTTCTCGGCCTCAGCATCCGGGTCAGCAGCAGTGCCGGCGCGCGCTGGAGGAGGGACAACCGGCGTAGAGGTGGCAGGTGCAGTATCGGCCTCAGCTTTCTTTTTCGCAGCTTCCTCCCTCCTCTGGGCAGCCTCCGCCTTCCACCGCGCCAGCATGTCAAATGGCTTTGGCAGGTCCGACGGAATCGGTTTATCTTCGGCGTCATAAGGCCATACGATCCTGCTCAGATCCAGACTGTCGGCGATCAAGCTCGCCAAGTGACGTACCTCAGTAGTGATGGCCTTGAAGTTCTTAGCGGAAAACTTGGAGCCGTCGTTGTTGAATTCGGGAAACCCGCCAACGAGCTTTGCCGGCTCAAGCTTGGGGAAGTAGGCCTTGGCCAGAGCAAGCCCCCGGGTTACTCCAACCCGGCACGATGAGCGCTTCCAATGGTCAATCCACTCGGGGATGGTGGAACACGGGTCAAGCAAGATGTTCAAATCACCATACCCGGTACCCGGCCACTTGATAGCTTGCAAAATCCATTTGGTACCGGCACATAGTTGCCGGATTAGGGCCTTCAAGGTCTTCAGCTTCTCGATATCATCTTCATCCGGGACTGCCTCACCCGGTCCTGCAGAGTAAAAGAAAGGTTAAAGCAAGAAATTCCGAGTATTTAACAGAATGAAAAATCCGGGTCATGATTAACCAGTTAGAAATTATTACCAAGCAAGGTGCGATAAGTATCAGCAATTTGGGTAGAAAGCCTCGTCAGTTCACCCTTAGCAGTGTGGGATCTTTTTCTATACTTTCTTACATTTTTCTCCAGTTTCTCCACATCAGCTTCCAGCGATTCACGCAGCTTTGTCTCCACCTCGAGGAGTTTGTTGGTTTTAGCCAACACCTCCTCAGATTGGGCCACGTATGCCTGCGTAGAAGGAAAAGAAAATGTTAGTCGGAGAAAAGACATATCCGGGTATGATGAAATATAGCGTTATAAAGTACCAAGCAAACTATGTATAGTTCACTCGGAACTTGGGGACTAGGCGAATATACAAGCAGTATTGGTTCACTTACCTGGTGCTTTGCTGCCATGGCTTCCAAAATCCCCTTTTCATCGGTTTTTAAGGTATAGAGACAACCTAGCATCTCGTCAAAGCTCATCTCATCAAGTTTCACCCCGGAGGAGCTGGGGGCCTGGTTACACAGAGGAGCCCCTTCCGGCTTGGGGGGCGACACCCGGGTCGCCTGAGTATCGGGAGTGGGATTACCCCGCCTCATGCCCAGGACCTCGATGTCGTCACCTCCGGGTCGGTGAGAGGGAATAGGATACTCGGCCTCCTGTTCGGCCGGGTCTTTCAGCAGGACTTCTTCTTCTTCTTCAGCGCCGCCAGCTGCGGCCTTCACAGTATCTACTGGCTCTTCCATCGCCGGGTTATCCAAGTCCATATCGTCCGGGTCACTGGTTGTGACCTGGGCTCTGAGGACAATAAAAGTGGTGGTTAGTGCATGTAAAATGAAACTTACAGGAAGAATTAGCGCATTGAGTGGCGAAAAATAAACCTTACCCGGTGTTCACCACGAAGTCTGGTGGAAGGTCATTGCTAGATCCGGAGGAGGCTGTCAAGGGGTCCGAAAGTGAGACCCGGAGTTGTCCAGCTAGTGGATGGTTGGGAGAACGGTGTTTTCGAGGAGAATTGGAAGGACGGCTTTGGGGAATACCGGCACGGCGAGCTGGGGATGAAGGGATGCCCGGGTTGAGAGGGTCATCACCCGGGGAGTTCCGGGTTACCCTGCGCTTGACTGGAGCGGGTTCCTTCAAGTGTGTAGAATCGGACAATTGTTGATTAAGCTCGCGCATGTTAGCATATGAATACGGTTTGGAGGCGATAGAGGAGTAAGGAACCTTGAATACAACTGTCCGGGCCTTCCTCTTCGCCCCAACTTCTAGGTCCGGCTCAGCCTCACTTTCGTCAGACTGGGTGTCCTCCTTGTCCTCCTTGTCCTCCTTATCCTCCAACCCTGGAAAGTATAGAATGTTGTCGGAAAAGGGAAAACAAGTTGGAAAAATAAGTTAACAGAAATGGAAATGAGAAAAACCCGGATGTTACCTTCGTCCGAGTCAGCCGGCTCCTCGTCCTCTTCCGAGTTCTCGGAAGGAGGCGGGGTATCGATCTTCCAGAAAGCGCTATCTTCCGTGTATGACAGTACAGTGATAAAAGTTAGTGATTATATCGGAAAAATATCGGATAAAGAACAAGGGCCGGTTCTTACAGCGGGAGCCGGGTTATCGCGGGTGAAAGGCTCGAAGCCGGCTATCGTCCGGATCACATCCATCTTCTCGGTCAATAAATTCTTGATTATCTTGTTCGCGTCCGCGGCCGGATAATTCCTCATCGAGTAACGAAGGGAATCCGTGGTATGCCCAGAGTATTCTCACATGAGCTTGGGCCGTACAGCATTGGGTTGGACCCAGAAGTTTACCCAGATTTGACTAAGTTAAGCCCAAGAAGGCCTTGGGCCGAGAGAACGACAAGTTTGGCGAGGAGGGGCTGGATAGATTTCCGATCCAACTCAGAGGCATAAGAGCTAATGTTGTCGGAAAGTGTGACCAGATTTTCGGAGAAACCCGGCAATGTCTTTTCGCCGGGTGAGGAGGTGTCCTGGCAATAGAAATAGGACTTTTGCCAATGTTTGACATGGGAGTTAAGGTTTAAAGTCGGCATCAAAGTATTCTTTCTTCTTTGGATGGAAACCCCCCCGCAAACCAGGAGGGCCCGGTCGCCGCTCTCGCGGCACGGTTTGCATTAGAATAGTTCTAGAAAGAGAGCGAGGTTTGGAGGAATGCAAAGGTATGACACGCACAAGACAATGAAATGGGTGATGTTAAGCATGGAATTGGTTCCAATATCGAAAACCCGGAGACCGTAGTGCTTCAGCAACTCATGGAAGAAAGGGTGACCCGGGGGGCGGAAACCCCGGATCACGTGTTCTACAAAGACTATTACCTCGTCGATAGCCGGAGAGGGCCGAGTCTCGTCCCCGGGCACGCGCCAGTGGATATCTTCCCGGGCGGGGAGGACGCCCGATTCTGCGAGCTCGTCCAACTTGGCCTTGGTCACAGTGGATCTCGCCCAGTTGGCGGAGATCGACTGACTCGGCCTGGCCTTGCTGGCCGGCTGTTTGCCCTTCACTTTCGCGCTGGCCTTAACCTAAAAAGAAGACAGAGTGCAGGGTGTAAGCAGCTAAGACCCGGAAAATGATCATTGTCCGACTCTCTGAGGAACACTTGAGGAAAAATGTGGCAGATTGGATCTAGGCGGGCGATTTTACGAGGAAGGTTGTGACTATGAATGTTGGAGGTGCATTGAGAGGTGTGCAATTGGATCTATAACTAGTGTTGATCATGGAGTTACGGGGTGCGGAGTGATTCAACTAACAAGAAGCAGGGGAGGCATCCACGTGCAGAACTAGATCCAGTCTAATCGAGTGAAATTGAAAGTGAAATCCATGGGGTAGGATGGCTTACCTGTGGGATCTGGAGGAGAGCGCGGCGCCGACAGATGGCGCAGTCGCGGTGGTCCTTTAGGCCTTCCGGTGAGCAGCTCGAGGGCGCGGCGGCGGAGGTCGACGGCGGCGCGGCGGGGACTGGTGCAGGGCGCGGACGGCGGCGGCTCGTCTCCGGCTGCGTGCCCGTGGACGCCATGGCTGCGCGGTCTTGAGCTCGAACGAGAAGGCGCGAGAGGGATTGGGAATGAAGAAGATGGGGGAAATGGGGTGCTGGATCTAGGGTTGCCCCTAGAACACTTATTTATAGGCGTGGGGTGGAGCGCCCTAGGTTTGAGCGGCAGGAACCAAATTTTCGGAAAAAGAGATACTTAACTGGATTTCTCGGGATAAGCATTGAAGGCTCCCGTTACGATATATCCGGAAGAGATTGAGATAGATTACGACCGTGACATTCAGATTAGTTAACGAACAGTGCCAGTCCGGGTCTTGTGTGCTTTCTCGGAGTGTTGACCCGGAAAAGTAATGCCAGACTCGAAGAAAGCCGGGTTACCATATGGACCACCTGTGGAGTTAGGCCTAGCTACTATCAAGGCATCTTAACCCGGTATTTTATGAACTTGTATGTTTATTATTTTGCAGGGAATAGCGTGCGCTTCAAGGAAGATCCCGCGAAGCCCAAGCTATTCTGGGGACTACTGATGGACGGATGATAACCCGGTAGGATAACGCCAAGGTGTAACTCGGCCCAAAGCGAACCGCGCAATACCCGGCTCAAGGAGAAAGAGTTTCTGGAAGGCCCAAGAGGTAGAGTAGGCCTCGTAACCCGGCTTGGGGGTTACGATAAGGAAACTTAGGGTTTGTATGCGGTGATTAGGTAGGACTCCGAGTATGCCTTGGATAGGAAGCCAGGGGGGCCGAGTAAGATATAAACCGGCTCCTAGGGTTAGATTGAGACGAGTTTTACCAGATATTCGAGTATCCCCTGTAATACGAGAGCTGAGATTGTAACCCTAGATCGGATACTCGGCGACTTGATTGCCAGAGCTACCGGATCGATTATTAGCATGATTTCCCCTGAGATAAACCCTCTCCCAAACATCAGAGTCGAATTGCCCCAAGATAAGTTACCCCCGGTAACGTCTGCCGTGATTATCCCACGACACCGTCTCCTGCCGGCCCACCTCCTCAGGGACCGCGCGTACGCGCGCAGCTCCCCCTACTTCGCCACCTGGTTCCAGCAGGAGCACGACCAGCGCCGTCGCTCCTACATCCCCACATCCCAGGAGGAGGTGAGCACCGCCGACTACCCCGCGCCACCGCCGGGCAGGGAGCCGGAGCTGTGGCTCTTGGAGGACATCGTCGAGGACGATGAGGACCCCGACCTCCAGGCCGGCTTGGAGGAAGCCTACGAGGCCTCCCGCCGCTCCCTCGTCGAGGACGAGGTCAAGCGGTGGGAGCAGGTCCTGGCCGCCGCCGCCGCCGACGGCGACGCCATGCCGCACCCTCCAGCGCCTCCGCCTTGGTGGCAGGCCATGAACGCCGAGCTGGAGGCGTCGGAAGACCAGCCGCCGCCACAGCCGCTGCCCCCCGCCTGGAGTACGGGATGTCCTGGGCCTGGACCGGCGGCGTATGGACGCCGGAGTCGGAGAAGGAGCTGTCGCCGCCGCCGCCGCACGCGCCCCCGATGCCTCCGCAGCCACCGGCGGGCCTGGCCCAGCATCCTGCCCACCTGTGGCAGGCACCCGCATACCACTGCATCTCCTCCGACGAGGAGTAGGCTGGCGCCGGTGCGCCCTCCCCCACATAGACTAGGCTACCCACCCCCCCCCCAAGAAACGGCCGGCCGCCTGTGGCCGCGCCGCCGCCCCCGATGTAAGCCTGGCCGGCCGTCTGTGGCCACGCCGCCGCCCCCTATGTAATCACGGCCCCCGGACCTTTTTAATATATATTTTGTGTCGAAGAACGCGTCCCTGTCTAGTTCAACCCCGCCGGCGGAACCAGCACCGGCAGGATCTTCCTATCCGTTCCGGCCTCCGGCAGGGTTTCGCCAAGGCATGTCCGCTGTCCTGGGTGGTCGCTCGGCCTGGAGAGAGGGCCGAGATATTTTTACAACTGGGCCTCTAGTCCCGGCCCGTGCCACCAACCGGGACTAGAGGCACCCCCTTTGGTCCCGGTTGGTACCACGTGCCGGGACGAAAACTTATTTCGAATTTTGGTGGCACCCTGCACGCCAAAAATCTTTAGCCCCAAAATTTGAAAATTGTTTAAGTTTGCACATTAATAACTTCTATATACTTCCGAATTTGACAAAAATTTCAACATGAAAAGTGCTAGAAACTGCATAAATAATTCAAATCCATTTTTAGTTTAACTAAATAATTATTCTAACTATTAATTATTTTACCATTTGCATATAATTTGAATATAAATATCTTACAAATTTGTTTTCTCTTGTGATCTTCCGAGTGAGTCCAGAGCATACAAGTCATTCTGCGTCTCCAAATGATGATGACCCGATCAAAGGCGTTTCTCCTCATAATCACTGCGATCGCCGCGACGGATGCATGGATAAATGAACCCACTAAGCCAAATAATATTGGCTCTAGGAGCTGATCATATTGGCTCTACATGAATGCAACTTTATATAAAGTTCGACAAATCGAGTTGTACCTTTTTAACACGGAGAATTTGGGATCTTCGTCTACAACAGAAAAACCATAGTTCTTCTTCGAAGGTTCAATCTGAGCATCATTTCGCCATCTTTTCAAAACATAGCGTGGTGGAATTTCTTTAATATTTCTGATCTCAATAACCTTCAGTACCTGGCAACACGGCAGACCTACATTTTCAAACTTTTTGCAGCTACAAATGTATTCTGATGAGTCGAATCTAACAAAATGACCCCGACGCCTGTTTTTGACAGTTATCTCATACTCGGATATGGGTCCAATTTCGCCACAGTTATAGACCACGCAATCCAAGATCAGTTCAAATTCTAATCCGAAAATCTCAAACAGTGCAGGAGTGTATGCATTAGCACCTTGCCAAAGTAACCGCAGAGGTGCAACCCTTTGCGTCATGTTAACTCCAAGGTAGTCAGCTTGTTGTTCAGCTAGACGTTTCTCCTCCAAAAATTTATCATATCTGTTAAAGAAGTACCGAAGATCTATTTCTGTTTTAAGGATATCTGTCCGGATGGTATACGTACTATCACTTCGAAGTGTGCCTGCAATATCTGCCTACAGTTATCTCATACCCGGATATGGGTCATAGTTGTCAGCTTTTTACCGGTCAATACAAATTACTGGTCAAACAGAACTATAGGATCATGTATTCCACGCTTATTATTACACATCACCAACAGACGGAGGAGAGAGAAACAACAAAGTGGGTGGGTGTGCCGCTGGTTGGGATAATAATGAAATCAGGCTGGTCATAGTTGTCAGCATTTTACCGGTCAATACAAATTACTGGTCAAACAGAACTATAGGATCATGTATTCCACGCTTATTATTACACATCACCAACAGACGGAGGAGAGAGAAACAGCAAAGTGGGCGGTGGGGTCAGCTTTCACTGTAACATCACCAACATCCCTATCTAGTCTTCTGAATTGTCCCTTGCTTATGATCGCTTCGGCCGTAACCATGGAGTATCTTCATTATTTAACGGGATGGTGGGGTCAGCTTTCACTGTGAAGGGTGTAATTTCAACAAACTTATTATAATCTTCTGACATGTCTGTCGTGTCCTCGATTCCCACGATGTTTCTTTTCCCTGAGAGAACTATGTGACGCTTCGGCTCATCGTATGATGAATTTGTTTGCTTATTTTTTCTTTTTTTCGGTCTGGAGGACATGTCCTTCACATAGAAGAACTGAGCCACATCATTGGCTAGGACGAATGGTTCGTCATTGTAACCAATATTGTTGAGATCCACTGTTGTCATTCCATAAAGCGGGTCTACCTTTACCCCTTCTCCATTCAGGTTGACCCATTTGCACTTGAACAAAGGGACCTTAAAAGAAGGTCCATTGTCAAGTTCCCATATCTCCTCTATGTAACCATAGTATGTGTCATTTTTTCCATTCTCGTTTGTTGTATCAAAGCGGACACCACTGTTTTGGTTGGTGCTCTTCTTATCTTGGGAGCTCGTGTAAAATGTATTCCCATGTATCTCGTACCCTTGAAAACTCCCAATAGTCGAAGATGGTGACCCTGCCAACATGTACAGCTGATCTTCAACGCTGGTGTCATTTATAAGATGTGTTTGCAACCAACTTCCAAAAGTCTCCATGTGTTTGCGTTTAATCCATGAGTCATCCTTCCCCGGGTTTGCGGAGCGTACAATATTCTTGTGTGCCTCGAGATACGTAGCCATGAACATAGAATTTTGTAGAACTGTGTAGTGTGCTTTGGTGAAAGAATGCCCGTCCCTGGGTATCATTGTTTTCTTTCCCAGCGTTCCTTTGCCCCTCAGTCTCCCCTCATGCCACGATTCAGGAACACCAATCGTCTTAAGGTCAGGAATAAAGTCAACACAGAACCCAATGACCTCCTCTGTTCCATAGCCCTTCGAGATGCTTCCTTCTGGCCTAGCACGGTTATGAACATATTTCTTCAAGACTCCCATGAACCACTCAAAGGGGAACATATTGTGTAGAAATACCGGACCGAGAATATGAATCTCTTCACATAGGTGAACCAGGAGATGAGTCATAATGTTGAAGAAGGATGGTGGGAACACCAACTCAAAACTAACAAGACACTGGACCACATCCCTCTGTAATCTTGTCAGAATTTGTGGATCGATTACCTTCTGAGATATTGCGTTCATGAATGCACATAGCTTCACAATTGGTACTCGAACATTTTCCGGTAGAAGCCCCCTCAATGCAATCGGATGAAACTGCGTCATAATCACGTGGCAGTCATGAGACTTCAGGTTTTGGAATTTTTTCTCTGCCATGTTTATTATCACCTTTATATTCGACGAGAAGCCAGACGGAACCTTGATACTGTAAAGGACTTCAAAGAATATTTCCTTCTCTGCTTTAGTAAGAGCGTAGCTGCTTAAGTAATGGCGCCCTGTATCTGTGTGCTTGTTGCTTGGGTCTTTCATACGTTGCTGGTCCTCCCGTGCTTCTGGCGTATCTTTTGACTTCCCATACACGCCCAGGAAGCATAGAAGATTGACACATAGATTCTTTGTCACGTGCATCACGTCGATCGAAGACCGGACCTCTAAAACTTTCCAATAGGGTAGCTCCCAAAATATAGATTTCTTCTTCCACATGGGTGCGCGCTTATCAGGGCCGTACGGAACTGGTTGGCTGCCAGCAGCCTTACCAAAGATTACTTCTAAGTCCTTGACCATATCGAATATATCATTACCACTACGGAGCTCAGGCTTCTTCCGGTTATCTGCCTCGCCTCTGAAATGCTTCCCTCCTTTCTTTCTTACGGGATGCTTGATCGGAAGAAATCTACGATGCCCCAGGTATACAACATTTTTACATTTATCCAAAAAAACACTGTCAGTCTTATCTAAACATTGTGTGCATGCATTGTATCCCTTGTTTGTATGTCCGAAAATGTTACTAAGAGCAGGCCAATCATTGATGGTTACGAAAAGCAACGCCCGTAGGTCAAATGGCTTTTGTTCGTTCTCATCCCACACACGTACACCTGGTTTGCCCCACAATTGTAAGAGTTCTTCCACTAATGGCCTTAGATACACATCAATGTCGTTGCCAGGTTGCCTCGGGGCTTGGATGAGAACTGGCGTCATAATGAACTTGCGCTTCATGCACAACCAAAGAGGAAGGTTGTACATACATAGAGTTACAGGCCAAGTGCTATGGCTGGAGCTCTGCTCCCCAAAAGGATTAAAGCCATCTGTACTTAGACCAAACCATAAGTTTATCGCCTCTCCTGCAAAGTCTGGGAAGTCTCTCTCGATCTTTCGCCACTGCGATCCATCGGCGGGGTGCCTCAACTTTCCGTCTTTCTTACGATCTTCTTTGTGCCATCGCAACAACCTAGCATGCTCTTTGTTTCTAAACAGACGTTTCAGCCTTGGCATTATAGGAGCATACCACATCACCTTAGCAGGAACCCTCTTACAGGGGGGGGGGGGCTCGCCGTCAACATCACCAGGGGCATCTGCTCTGATCTTATACCGCAGTGCAGTGCATATCGGATATTTATCCAAATTCTCGTACTTCTCACCGCGGAAGAGGATGCAGTCATTAATGCATGCATGTATCTTCTGCACATCTAATCCTAGAGGGCAGAGAGTTTTCTTTGCTTCGTACGTACTCTCAGGCAATTCGTTATCCCACTAGTAGGGAAATGCCATTCTATGGAATGGATTATGTGGCGCATCATGAACTGGTGCGCCACAGAAATATTATTTTGTGGCGCACGGCCACGGGTGCGCCACAGAAATCACCATTTTTGTGGCGCATGTGTTAGATGTGCGCCACAGAAAGTGCGCGGGGCCCACCCCAATCATTGGGCTGGGTGTCAGAGGCCATAGTTTTATGGCGCATCCTAACCCGTGCGCCACAGAAAGGGCAACTTCTGTGGCGCACTGTGCTGGTGCGCCACAGAAACACCATGTTCTGTGGCGCATCCTACGCAATGCGCCACAGAATATGTTGTTTCTGTGGCGCACCGGCACAGTGCGCCACAGAATACCATACTGGTGCGCCACAGAATTGTGCGCACTGTGCACATAAAGATGGCCCCTCTCTCCCCCCCCCACTCACTTCATTCCAAGTGGATGTTGCTCACTCGCCCCCCCCCTCTCTCCACTCCATTTTTACACATTTAGTTCTCCTTTTTAGGTAGGTGAACCTATTTATTCGATGTATAATTGTTGGTGAAGTTTCTTGTTGTTGGGGGGGCCTAATTACTTGCATCTATACTCCGGTCCCTCCCTCTCCTCGCTCTTTTCGCGTGTCGGTATCGAATCTACTAGGTGAGTATAGTTGGAGGTGCATATGTCTCGTGTGGCCATCGATCGATGTGTATGGGTGTTTGTCATGCATGTGCAGGTGGACCGATCGATTGTCGCGCGTGCGGGCGCGGCATGGTGCATGGATGTTTGCCGAAATGTTGATTCACTTCCATTTCGGCAAACTTTTGCACCCCATATGTCCTACTTATAGGAGAGGTCATGCCGAATTTTTCCGGCGACTATGCATGCATGTTGTGGTTCTAATTTTCTGCTCTCTATATGTGTCTGTGCAGGCAACCATGGTACTAGAAATGAGCTCTGCTCGAATCGCTAGATACAAAAAAGACGCGAAGGCGGACATGATTCGGTGCAACAGGCGGCAGATAAGATGCCCGTGTCGATCATGCAAACTCGTGCGCTGGATTGACCCTGATTCCGGACAATTGGAGGAGCACCTTCTCAGACGCGGTTTCTTTGACGACCGCAACCACGTGGCACCGCCGGCAGCAAAAGTTGTGCACGAAGAGGAGGGCGAGCGAGGATATGACGGCGAACAAGATCATCATGAAGAAGGATATGTCGGCGGAGAAGATCGACATGACGATGAAGGCGAGAACACGGAGACCCCGCTAATTTCGGCCTTGCGGGACTCTCATGTTCAGGATCTGCTGCTTAAGGAGACGAGCAACGACATAGCTGCAGCTAGGGAGAAAGCCAAACTGGCGCAAATGGAGATAGATGGGGTGACTCCGTTGTTTCCTGGGTGCCGTCCCGAGGATACGCGGTTGCATGTAACGCTTGCTGCTCTGAAGATGAAGACGCAAAACAAATGGACCGACTCGAGCTTCAACAAGAACTTGAAATTCTGGCACGATCGCCTTCCCGAGGGGAACACATTGCCAAGCAGTATCAACGAGGCTAAGAAAGTCGTGTGCCCTCTTGACCTACCTCACGAAAAATTTCACGCCTGCATCAATGATTGTGTAATTTATCGGGGGGAGTACAAGGACACAATCACATGTCCGAAGTGCGGCCACGGACGATACAAGTGTGGAACCAACAACAATAAAATTCCTCGAAAAGTGGTATGGTACTTTCCTATCACTCCCCGTCTTCAACGGTACTACGTGGACCCTAAGGAAGCAAAGCTCATGCAATGGCACGCGAAAAGGGAGAAGCCGGAAGAAGATCCGGAGAAGGGCTATATCATGACACATCCTGCAGACGCTGCCCAGTGGGAAGCATTGGACATAGCTTTCCCGAGTTTTGGGGGCGACGCGAGGAACGTCAGGCTGGGTATGAGCACCGATGGACTCAATCCGTTCGGCAACCAGAGTAGCACACATAGCAGTTGGCCCGTGTTTGTATGGCCTTACAACCTACCCCCGTGGCTGTGCACCAAGCAAAAGTACATACACTTGAGTATTCTCATCCAGGGGCCAAAACAACCAGGTGTCGACATGCATTTGTATCTCGGGCTGCTGAAAGACGAGTTAGACACGTTGTGGAAGACGCCACCCCGTACGTGGGACGCGTACACTAGAGATTATTTCCATATGAGAGCCGCGTTGCTGACGACGGTCACAGACTATCCTGGTTACGCGTATGTATCTGCCCAGGTCGGCCACGGATTCTGCGGCTGCGTGAAGTGCATGGACGGGACCCCGCATCTCCAGCTACCAAGGGATCCTGGGTCTTCGAAAACCGTGTACCCAGGGGCTCGAAGGTGGCTTCGCCTGGATCACCCGTGGAGAAAACGCGGTGAGTTGTTCAATGGTAAAGACGAGCCCGATGGAGCCCCGCGCACTAGGAGCGGCGAGGAAATCGACGAGCTTCTGAAAAATTGGGACGAGTGCCCTTCGCCGGGAAAGAAACGACCCAAGCCAGAGCCGCTGCTGGGTGTATGGAAAGCGAGGTCTGTTTTCCACGACTTGGAGTACTGGCCGGTCCTCCACGCGCCTCATAGCCTTGATGTGATGCACATTACGAAGAACGTTACGGAGAGTCTGCTTGGCACTATTTGCAATTCGGAGAAGTCCAAGGATGGGCCGAAAGCAAGATACGATCTAAAACATTTTGGCATTAGGAAAAATCTACAGGTCCCCGCCGATAGTGATGATGATGATGACGATGAGGATAAGACGGAAGGGACTCAACGTCCTCCCCGCAAAAAGGCTAAGAAGAACACCGTGGTGCTTCCCGCTGCCTGCTTCACATTGAGTCCGCCGGAGCTTGAGCAGTTTTTCAGGTGCCTCGTAGAAGTCAAAGTTCCTCACGGATACTCAGGGAGTATAAGCAGATATCTGGACTTGGCGAAGAAGAGGTTCACCGGGATGAAGTCTCACGATTGTCATGTGCTCATGACGCAGATACTTCCCGTTGCGATCCGAGGGATAATGGACGAGCATGTCCGTGATATGTTGTTTGGCCTTTGCAACTTTTTCGACGTTATCACCCGGAAATCGATCGGCGTGAGGCAGCTCAAGATGCTACAGGATGAGATCGTGGTGATACTATGCGAGCTCGAGATTTACTTCCCGCCGCCATTCTGTGATATATGTGTACATCTCCTTCTCCATGTCGTTGATGACATCAGGCATCTCGGCCCGACGTTTCTGCACTACATGATGCCGATGGAAAGGCAGAATGGTGTCCTGAAAGGATACGTTCGCAATAGGGCCCGTCCAGACGCAAGCATGGCCAAAGGATTTCTAACCAACGAGTGCATCTCTTTCTGCGACAATTACCTAAGCACCAAAGACGATCAGGATGTCGGTTTGTCCACCAGGACGCACCTTGGCAGACTCAACGGAGTCGGTCACCGCGAGGGCTGCCGCCACGTCCATGTCGGCATTCAAAAACGACGCGACGACTTTGATAGGGCTCACCGGGTCGCGCTACAACACTTAAAGTTGATCGAGCCTTTCGTGGAAGAGCACAAAAGCTTAATCAATCAGAATTATATTGAAATGGGCGGGCCGAGGAAGATGGGAGACGTAACCAAAGAGCACAACTCCGGCTTCACGCGTTGGTTCAAGCAAAGTCAACTGATTGAAGCACGGAGAAAAATGCCTTCTACGGAAGATGAAAAACTCATATACATCTTATCACAGGGCCCCGGGCAGAACGTAAGGACCTATCAGGGGTACGACATCTCCGGTTACAGATTCTCCACCGAGGACAAGGACATGAGTAGCGAAAATCAAAACTCAGGAGTAACTATGCTATCATATGGCGATGCCGAGACTAATGTGGAAGAAAGATACTTTGGAAAGATCGAGGAGATATGGGAGCTCAACTACTGCGGAGAGACGGTGGTGCCAATGTTCCGTGTGAGATGGGCCAAGAATGTCAAGAAAGAAGGACGGTATTTCACCACAATGGTTATACCCGATGCCAAATCGAAGAACGCATCCGCGAAAAATGAGCCATGGGTACTCGCTAGCCAAGTTGACCAATGCTTTTTCATCACCGACCCGTCAAGGCCTAGCCGTGTTGTCGTGAGGAGGGGCAAGAGGAGCATCATCGGAATGGAAGGAGACGCCAACGAGGAAGACTTGGACAAAAACGGTGATCCGAAGATCGAGGAGGAGTTCGACAAGCACTTCGACATGCCTACTACTGGTAAAGTAAGAAGGAAGACATCCCTACCTACACACGGTTGTCCGTTCACGCGAAGAAATCTCAAGGTGGCCGGTATAAAGTATCCAGTCGCCAACAAAAAGGGAAAGAGACGCTAATTAAGCTAGATCGGAACCGAGACGAAAAAGACTTTATTATGTAATATGCTCATGTGTATGTTAGACAACCATATGTGTGTGTGAGACATTATATAAAATAATATTCTAATATTAAATGTGTGTTTTATTTTTGTAATTGTAATTTACTGTTTTATTTCTTTAATTATAATTAAATAAAATGTTAAAAAATATGGGGGATTATCAAGATTCGAACCTAGGTGGTGATGAGAACATCACAGCCAACCACTGCACTAGTAACACAGTTTTGTCAAACTACAACCGTGCGCGTTTTTATTTATCTATCCACAGAATTCTGTGGCGCACGTTCTTGATGGTGCGCCATAGAAATTACTACGCCCCAATGACATGTGGCCCCGTACACTTGGCCACAGAATGGGCCCAAGCATTTCTGTGGCGCACCCCTATAAGCATGCGCCATAGAATTCTAACAATTCTGTGGCGCACATGCTCGTGGTGCGCCACAGAAAATGCCTCCTTGCCAATGAAATGTGGACCCGCGTGGTAATTTTCCACACTTCGCAGTTTTCATCTCAGTTCTTTCCCTCTCTCTCTCGCGACGAACACCTCGATCGATCCCCTTCGATCTTCTCGCTCGCGCTCGCCGCTGTGGAGGATCCGTGTGGAGGAGGAGCCTAGGAGGAGGAGCGCCGTGACTAGGAGGAGGACCGCCGCGCCGTGACCTAGCTAGGAGGAGGACCGCCGCGCCGTGACCTAGCTAGGAGGAGGAGCGCCGCGCCGTCCCCGTCTGCATCGACATTGTCTTCCTCGACGCCTACACCTACAGGGTAAGCCCCTCTTCCCCCTCTTCTCCCTCTGCTCGATCCCCTCTCTCTCGCTTGTAGATAAGAACGGACGACAAGGCAGTTTCCAAGAGATCGATAGCTAGGTTGTACAACATGTGTGAGACAGTGCAAGGCGTCGGAATCGATCATTAGTGTGTCTTTCAGTCTTTGCAGCATTGCTCAAATTGCTCAAATTGCTCAACTCCTTATTGTATGAACTCAATGTATATGTGAAATATTGTAGATCTGACAATGTATATGTGAAAAATCCTTCGTGGTGCTGAAGGAAGAACCAACATGGTCCTTTTACGTTGGTCAGCAGGCCTGATTTTTCAGTCAAGCAATATATGTGCAGCTGGTAGATGTCTTGTGGGATTCCATCAGTCAAGCTGAGAATTTTGACTGTTGAGCTGGTAGCTGTAGGTTTTTTCTGCAGGGTTTTCTTTTTGAGATGCCAAAGTTTCGCGAGGAAGTTGATTCATTTCCTTCCGAGCGAATTTCTGGCTCTCTCATACATATGAAAATTAGCAAAAGTCATGCCCAAATTTTCTATGAATTTTATACTTAGTAGCTTTGTCTGTTCTAATTTTTCTATTACTAACCTGATCATTGCCATCATGTAAATGAATAAGTATTGTATCAGGAACTCTTAGACATCTGGTAATTTTCATAGCAAGGAATTGTATCATGTTATTAGTAGTACTGTATTAGTCAAGCTAGAATCGTGTCAGCTCACATGCTCATCAAGTATTGGGAATGCATCTTTTAAGTTATATAAGTAACCAAGTAGACTCAGACCATCTTTTAGCACTTATAATCCACAATACAAGTTAGTATTCCCTCTGTTCCAAAATACATGACTTACATTTTTTTAAATATGCATTTATGTAGACTAAAAGTAGAATGTAAATCATATGAGCAAACCTTGTTCAGAGGGTTGTCTGGAGATTTCTTCCACAGCTTCCATATCATGTCTTTGTACTGTTTCAGTGTTAGGCCCGGCTTTTCTTCCTTCAGCCTAGGGACTTCTGCCTCTTCAAATGCCTGTCATAAAGATGATTCAAAATGTATTTAGGCAACAGATGTCTAGTGACCATAAAAGTTCCAACCATATAGCATACAACAGCAAGACTCGTGACGAGTATATATACTAAATTGCATTCAATGTAGGAATTCAGATATTAACATGGCACATGTAAAAGAGCCACCGCGTTGGTAAGCTATTGCCTCACTGATCTAATCAGACGTGAAACCCTGTTTGGAATAAATTTTCCTTTTGGTCGTCAGCCTACGTGTTATTGGTATACAAGAAATGAACCAATAACTAGCATACAAGATACTCCACTCATCATGTTCAGGGAGCAACTAGCTCCCTGATATGAACTCATTTCATCCCCTCTTCGGAAATTATACAGACTAGCAAAGCATGCCCGTGCGTCGCGACGGAAGAGAAACAATATCAAATTTTGCGATAATAATTTTTTCCCAAAATCAATTGACACGAGTTCTCTCATGCAAGATGGTTATGTAACAGAAAGTAATAGAATATTTAGTGACGTTTTTGTAGGAATTAGATGGCATACACTGAATTATCTTTGACATGGCAAACATTATAGGGTTTTGAATCAGTTAAGCCAATCATCACGGTGTCGAAACAATTAAGGTACTCACAAATCATCGTGATGCTAGTTCAGTAAAAATAGCTTAATTCCTCTGGTATTTTTTCGGGAAAAGGTAAAAAGTATATTAATTGGAAACTGACAAGTCTTTCAGAATTACATCACATATTTCATCAGGGACAGAGCCTAGGCAACACATTGTAACAATATTTCATCTACCAAAAGCAGCAAGTGAGTGACTCGCCTTATTCTTTGGTTCCTATTTTACCTTTGCTACTATGATCTCTCTCCCATCAGCTATGAGGGTTTGTATCAATTGCTGACAGAGCTTGGGAATAGACCACTGCAAGGACAATACAACATCTAACTCTTATTCTAGGACTCACGAGCAATGCAATAGCTGCCTGCAAGCGGAAAATATTACTTGCCTCTTGTTAGTAGTTAGGTGGCACATCAGTATGGCGTGGCAGTCTTTCACCTTTCTCCATCTCCCTGGCGCCTCCATCTATGTATCTCTGTTGGTATGAAACTCAACCAACTACCTAATAGAAAAACAAAGCAGCTAGAAATCAGTGCCACCAAAGCTGCAAAGTAAGCTAGCTTGGAATTGTCCAACAAAAAACCAAGCTAGTTAGCAATCAACGTCCTTTCGATACCCACCACAGCGGCGACAGATGAGAGGGACCACATGGGCAAGCCGGGCGGCGAGCCAGAGACGGCTGACATGGAGAAGATGCAGGGAGGGCTGTTCGTCCACACCGTCCTCCCTGCATACCACCGTCGCGCGTGCCTCGCGGTGATGCGTCGATTCGATAAATGATCACTGTTGTTTGCAAACAGATGACGCTAAAGACGCATCGGTTTTCATACAGGTTGCAAAATGCAGTTAAGTACGATGACAAAAATAGTAGTAGCAGCTTGCAAACTTAAGATGCAGTCCTAAGTTAGTTGATGGACTGCATGGACAATTAAAGCAACTGACACAGTAACAAATGCATAATTGTGCAGCCTCTATCTTTCTATGATAGAACATGTAGGACAGTGAGGGGGCGTCAATCAGGGGCCAATACAGTCCAGAACTCATGACACTCGCAACATGGATCCGAACTCATATAGGTTGGTGATGCCATCGGACACTGACGCGATGTAGAAGTACGAGCTGTCCATAGACGATCTCACCCTGTTACCGGCTCCTTTTGGAGCTCTCTTGAGAAATAATCCACTGTATTACTCTAGAAAATAAAATGCAAAACCGGGAAATTAATAAAGCCACTTTCGTCTGTCTGTTCCCGTGAGGCATTTTCCCAAACACCATCAGTTCATAGGAGCGTGCTGCAGAAGCCCACTTTGATAGACCCCTGATTCATTCCCTGACCACGCGTTGTTGCTCGAAATAGAAAGAGGGATCATATCTCTTGTATTCATCGTACACCCAAGCAATTGCAAACAAGCACCATATAACACACCTGTGCAGCTAGTACCAGAAGAAGTTACTACTGAGCATTCTCACAATTCACCGATGATTGATGAGTTCGTAGCTCATAGCCGAAGCTTTGAAGCAACAAAAGGAGAAAGCCTAGCTGTAGCTCATACTAGTAGTTTATATATTCCATATGTCAAAGTTGACCCACCTTTACACACAAGAAAGCCCAGCCTGGAGGTACCAAAAAATAGTGTTCGATTAGGGGAAATAGGGGAGCTGCAGTTCAATTTAATTCTGATGGGTTCCAAGGAATTTAGTTACTTTCCTTCTAAGATCTTTGTTGGTTTATAAGTACACATACCTACTGATTTCAATTTTTAGAGTGTAGAATATCTTAGATGCTATGTTTAATAAGGGAGTAAGTTTCTGTTAATCTTTGAGAAATGAGCTAAAGATCAAAGGAGTACTTATTCCTGTAAATTTTAATGTGCACACCTTAAGCCATATACAATGCAAGGTGTTTACAGAGATGTTTGCAAAACTAAACAAAGCTTTTTGTTAAGCACTAGTGCTTATTTGCATAGGATAGGTGCCTAGTTAGTCATCTGTCTAGTATAAATAACCACCAATTCTTAACAATAAACCCGTTTATTTTTCTAGGCACCCCCCTAAGCATTTTGCATTGTACATGCAGTTAAGGTGCTAGTTCAACCTATATGCCGAAGAACAAACCCAACCATGTACCCACCAAAGACCGAATTCACGATTTGCTTTGGTGATCTTGATTAATAGTGGGAGAAATAATTTCATGATACGATATTAGGAATTTACCTTTTTTTTGGTAGCATTACACTAGCCAGCTTTACACTAGGCAGTAAAAACAAGCAGGAAATACCTATCACTCATCTGGCTCTTCCAAGCACGTCTATATTGAATAATTTGAAATCCAACTCAAAAACTCAAATTTGAATGTTATTACAGAAACATGTCTGGCTCTTCCAAGAACGTGTCCGTGTCCGAAGCCGGTGCCGAGGAAGAGGGCTGGGATGCCCACGCTGCAACCAGAATTGAGGAAGAGGTCCGGGAGGACCCTGATTGGGGGTACTTGGAGGAAGAGGACCAGGATAAGAGCACCGATGGTGGTGGCACTGACCGCACGGCGGCTGGTGGTAGCGGCGACGCCGCCCCGACGACCGATAAGAATAATAAGAAGCCCCGGGCCCCAAGGAAGGATCGTAAGCCGCAAGTGGTCGCGAACGTCACCGATACAATCACCGAGGTCTCGCCGAGTGGCCTACCATTGGCGCCTCCAGGTGTTGCCTCAGGGTACGGCATGCAGCTAGGGTGCATCGTGCGGGAAACACTAGTGGAAACAACCCCTTTCGTCCAGGGGGGCAGGGGGCATCTGTCCCGGTTGCACCAAAAACCGGGACAAGTGCCATGCATTGGTCCCGGTTCGTGTGCCCGAGGCAGCAGAAACCACCTGGGGGCATCTGTCCCGGTTCGTGGGGAGCCAATGGTCCCGGTTCGTGGCACGACCCGGGACGAATCCCTAGCCACAGGCCACGTGGCGCGCGCATGGGCATTCGTCCCGGTTCGTGGCACGACCCGGGACGAATCCCTTTTTTTTTTAAGCAAGGGTTGTATTGTCTGTCCGCGTGGCGCATGGGTGGTATTGTCTGTCCGCGTGGCGCGGGAGTTGTAACGCGTGGCCATGAATGCGCGTTATAAACTGCCGCACCTCCACTCCACGCACCGTCGTGCCACCACCATGCCTCCGAGGAGGAACAACACTACCGGTTTCCGCGGAGTTCGATCGCGGCAGAACGGAATGTTCACCGCGACTATCCGCTTCGGGGACGACCGCATCCCCCTCGGCTCCTTTGCGACGGCCTCGGAGGCCGCCCGCGCTTGGGACGCGGCGGCCTGGCGCCTCGGCCGCCCGCGGTCGTTGATGAATTTTAGCGACTGCCACACCCTCTGGGAAGCGGAGGCCAGGGCGCCGACGCCGCAGATCGTCACTGCCGCCGACCACCGCCACCTCAGGCACCGCGCGTTTCAGGGCCTAGTCGACGCCAGGGACGACCGCGTGGTCCGCGAGTACTACCGGAACAATCCGGGTGAGGAGAGCGCCGACGAGGAGCTATGGCAGACCCGCGCGGCTGAGCGGGCGGAGCGGCGCCTCGAACGCCACCTCGAGTTAGATGCCGCTCGGGAGGCGAGGACGAAGGCGCTGCAAGCGCTCCGTCGGGCCGACCATGCCGGCGAAGTCTGGGCCTCCGACGATCCGAGGTGGGGGCCTATCTCGGAAATACCATCATGCACCTCCTCCGACGACGAGGAGGTCACCGACGACGACGAGGACGAAGAGTAGCGCGCTAGCGCGTCTGTTTTCTGTTGGCTGTTTAATAAAATAATTTGTTGTATTCCGGCAAACAGTGGCCCTCTAGCTCGTCTGTTTTCTGTTTTCCGTGTGGTTTTTCCTGATTTGTTGGATTCAGATCTAATGGCATTTCGATAGACGTTAAAAAGAGGGGGACATGTATTTCAATAGATAAACAAGGCACGGTACACATAATGGCAAGATTGGATCTAAATCTAAACGGAGAGCATAGATCTAAATAAACAAAGCAGTACATAATGGCAAAAGTGCATCGATCTACTAGTCATACTCCTGCCTAGGCCTATAGTACATGTACTCGTAGTCGTCGTAGTCGCCGCCGCCGTCGTCGTCACTATCGTCTGACGGTGCTCTGCACTCCCTCGGAAGATCACGACTCCAGGACCGGGCCTTAGGGTAGCGCAGGCGGGGGATATCGCCGGCCCTGATGTAGTCCATGACGCTCTGTAGAGTCCGGCCGGACCACCATAGCCGACGACCGGCCTCGTGAAAGTTCCCAGGAGGCAGACCGTCCTCCTCATACCTGGCGAGCGCCCTCTCACGCCGATTGATGAAGAAGGCATCCCAAGTATGCTGGTTATCGGGATGCCAACTGGGATTCCTCCGCTGCTCCGGCGTGAGCTCGTGGTAGTAGTGGTTCGTGATGGCCGCCCGACGCGCCACACCTTGAGGAAGAGGAGGGACCGGCACTCCTCCGGCGCTCAGCATCCAACCGGCGGGAACGTTGTAGCCGCACGGGCAGGGGTAGTTCGAGGCGGAAAGTGCCTCCGCCTGGATGAATGTTAGAGTGGGTACGGTAGAAGCCATGAGAGAGTGGTGAGTTTGTATGTGTTTATGCCAATGGTGTGGCAATGCATACATATATATAGCGAGAAGAAAACATCGATCCCTTTAGTCCCGGTTGGGGACACCAACCGGGACTGAATGGGTTAGGGTTTCATTGGGAAACGGATCATCCCTTTAGTCCCGGTTGGGGAAACCAACCGGGACTAAATGGGAATTAGGGTTTCGTTTGGACCAATCAGATAGAATCACACGGATCGTGTGTTTCTTTCAAGCGCTCGTGAGTCGTTGGATCCGGGTGTGTTTTTTTCGAGCTGTTGTGAGCCGTTCGATCAGGGCTACGGTGTGTTTCTTTCGAGCTGCTGTGAGCCGTTGGATGAGGTGTTTCTTAACCGTTGGATCAAAACCCTAGCTCAACACTTTTTGAGCCAGAGGACCCTATATATAGCCCAGCTTCATACACCCCGGTCAGTTCATCTCTCAAATACAAAACATCCGGATTCGCCATCATACGTCCAACCGTGCATTGGTATGCATATATATATGCACCCAGTAGCCACGGTTGGGCTGTGTGATGGCGATACCGTTTGTTTTGTTCTACACCCACTTTATTATTCATCTGCTAGATAAAACAACTTCCATATTTGCCAATAACCACTTTTTTTTTTGGAGTAGACTTCTATATATACATTCAGATTTTCGTTTGATCGGACTGGTTCTCCGTCAGGTAGTGAGAAGTAATGAAGCTCGATCTTTTTCCATTGCCCAGCGCCATATTTCTCAACACCCTTGGCTAGCTTAATCACTTCGTCCTATGTCCAGTGCTTGTCATCTTTCCTATATTGATCTCCCTGCCGAAGGCACATTCTGTAAGTATCGGTTGATATTATGTTTCTGATGACGATTGTGCAGATGGTTGGATGGTTTATAGGAGTTTCGTGCATTACAGATCCTAATACACTGGTTTGTAAATGCATGGTGGCTACCAGCATAAGGGAGATAGTTGATCAAGAAAGAAAAATGGTAATAGTTTTATATTTCTTATTATTACCTGGCTAGGAAGAGGAATAGTAGATGGAGGCCAATCAAGAGGATCAGCCAGTATGTTTGCCCAAAACGGATTTGAATTATTTACGCAATTTCAAACAATTTTAATGTTGTAATTTTTTCGTAATTTGAAAGTATGTAGAAGTTATTCACTTACATATTTAAGATATTCAAAATTTGGCGCTAAAACAATTGGCGCGCCGGCCAGCTGGTTCTGGCGCGGGCGACCAGCCGGGCCCTTCCGTCCCGGTTGGTGGCACCAACCGGGACGAAGGGTCTTTCGTCCCGGTTGGTGGCACCAACCGGGACGGAAGGGTCTTTCGTCCCGGGTGTTGCCACCAACCGGGACGAAAGGGTCATAGGATATAAACACGTCCCCGCTCCTTTCAGTTCCAGACCGCGCGCAGGGACCAAATCGACGCCGCCAGGCTGCCCAATTTTTCCGTCCCCCTGCGCCGCCCCCTCGCCCCGTCGGCATCCGCGCCGCCCCCTCGCCCCGCCGGCATCCTCCTCTGTGGTGCCGCTCCCGACTCCGTCGAGCGCACCCACCCCCCCTAGCGCCCTCTCCCGTTCGCCTCGGCCGCGCGCCGCCCCTCTAGGTCCCGTCGCTGCCCCGCGCCGCTGCCCCGCGCCGCCCCTCGATCCCGTCGCTGCCCCGCGCCGCCCCTCGATCCCCGTCGCTGCCCCGCGCCGCCCGTCGATCCCCGTCGCTGCCCCGCGCCGCCCCTCGATCCCGTCGCTGCCCCGCGCCGCCGCTGCCCCGTGCCGTCGCTGCCCCGCGCCGCCGGCCCGCCGCTGCCCCAAGAGGAGGTAAAAGGCCTGCCTCCATCTCGCCCTAATCTGGGGCCTTTTTTGTTTTTCTTTCTTTTTTTTACTTAATTACTGTTTTTTATTATTGTTAGAATTATTAGTTTACAAATGTTAGAAATTAATTTTAGTTTATGAATGTTAGAAATTTTATATTAGACTTATTTACTTTAAATTTGTTTAGAATTGATATAAAAAATTTAAGAATGTTAGAGCATGTCTAACAGACCCCTATATATATGGCCCAAAACCCGTATAATAACCGCTGATATACGGGTTTGGGCTATACCCGGCCATCTAGCAGACCCCGTAAATGGACCACCCCGAACGATTTTTTACAAGTTTGGGTAGGGGGCGGCCCGTCGACCCCTACATGTGCGGGTCGGGAGGGGATATAGAGGGCCAACCCTCTAGCTCGTGCGAGCTAGGGCGCGCTAAGAGTATGGACAGAGTTTAGTTTGTCTAGAAATAACAACATCAATTAAAATTCAGATATGAAGAGGCATCCCTGATGCCCCTGTTAGAAGAGAGCAAATCAACACTAAAATGAAGAAAACAGATATTGCTGTTGTATGAAGGTGTTGAAGAAGCAAAGACAGGACCAAAGGTTACCAAATTTGCTGGTAACCTTTGGTCCCGTCTTTGCTTCTTCAACACAATCATACAGCAGCAATATCTGTTTTCTTCGTTTTAGTGTTGCTTTGCTCTCCTCTAACACGGGCATTAGTCTGGTGAGTTACTAAAAAATCTTCTTTTTTGGGGTTTCCTCAAGTTTGTCCGAGTATTTTCACTGCCTCATTCTCTTTTGTTTTTCGCATGTTCCTGCCTGCTATACAGGTCATACCAGAGTGGTTTCTGAACTATTTTGGAGGAAAGATACCAGGAACTGTCAAATTACAAGCCCCTAATGGTATTGCATTTGATGTTGGAGAGTTATGGAGAACATGAACAGAATAATCCTCAAGTATGGGTTCCGCCCACCCATACTTGAGGATTGTTCTGTTCATGTTCTCCATAACTCCAACATCAAATGCAATACCATTAGGGGCTTGTAATTTGACAGTTCCTGATATCTTTCCTCCAAAATAGTTCAGAAACCACTCTGGTATGACCTGTAGCACGCAGGAACAGGTGAAAAACAAAAGAGAATGAGGCAGTGAAAATACTCGGACAAACTTGTAAAAAACAAGATTTTATAGTAACTCACCAGGCTATGCATGAAAATGTCCAAAACCCTGTACACGCGTTTTAGGGGGCGAAAACATAAGGGGTCTGTTAGACATGCTCTTAGGGGGCGAAAACATATAAGGGGTCCGTTAGACATGCTCTTAGAAATTTAAGAATGCTAGAAATGTTATCGTATGTTTAAATATTATTATGCATGTGCAATTTTAATGAATTGGATCTGAAATATATACTTACTCTTTTTGTATAGTATGGAGCCAAGAGACGAAGATGCCGAAAATATGATTGAGGGTTTAATCCGCGGGCCCGACGTAGAGCCCGATGTGAGCCAGTGGATGAACGACTCCGGTGAGGGAGATCCGGTGCTCACCCAGGGAGACGACTCCGATGAGGGAGAAGCCGACGGCTCCGATATGGGAGCAGCCGACGGCTCCGGTGGAACCATACAAATTACAAACACCGGCTCCGAGGTGCATATATATATATGTTAATTAATGAAGCATCCGTTGTCTATATACATGTATTAACAGTCTTTATATTTTTAGCCATCCGGTTCAAATATATCAACCGGAAAAAAGACTAAACGAGGCGCAACAAAGAAGTTGAAAGATACAGAAAGATACAGGATCGACACGATCACAGCAGACGGCGCACCCGAGCTTCCCGCTGATGTTGCCCAAAAATTTGTGAAGCAATGCGGAGTGCTAGTTAGAGATCACATCCCGATCACTGTTAATGAGTGGAATGAGCCAAAAGATCCGCGGAAACAAGGAATTTCATATGTCGGCAAAATAGCCAAAGATCATCTTTTCTCAAAGATTTTGGCTAATTTCAACTTACCCGTGCCGGAGGTGGACGAGAATGCGGATGTGACTGAGGCCGATGTTACTAGAATGAAACATGAGATACGGGAAAAGGTCAAAGCGTGGACCCTAGAAAAGATGGCCGAGCAATTCAAAAACTGGAAGAAAAGATTGAACCTTGATTATGTTAAGAAGGAGAAGACTCCTGATTTCACTCAAGGGTATGAGAAAATAAAACCCGTATGGGCAGACTTCGTGAAGTACAAGCTGGCAGAGAATGAACTGGAAAGGACGAAAACAAATGAGAAAAACGCCGGCAAAAAGGTATATCACCATGTTATGGGGCAAGGTGGCTACAAGGGTTCTAGTCCCAAGTGGGAGACATGGGAGAACAACCTGATTCAGCAGGGGATCACTCCCGAGCCGTTCTTGTGGGTCGAGCGGACAAGGTCATGGTTCTACGGGCATGGGGGCAGGTTGGACGCCGAAGGAAAAGCAATATATAACCTAAGGCATAAAAAGAGTCATCCTCTACCCATAGAGAAGCTGAGAGACGCAATAAAGGACGTTAAAGATGGGAAGTTCGTGCCAGATAGAGAGAACGACGAGCTCACACGAGCCCTAGGGAATAAGGAACACGGAGGGCGTACACGAGGCACAAAAGGCACTCCTCCGTGGAGTGTTGCGTTCGACTCCACCAAAAAGTTATACCCAGATAGAAGCCGTCAACGTAAAAAGGACAAGGAGGCAGCTGAAGCAGAGAATCAGGCAAACTGGAGGCGTCAACTTGAAGAAATGGTAAAGCTGACACAGGATGTAGCAAAGAAGCAGCAAGACCAAATTAACACACTTAGCCAGCAGATAGTGTCTACCGGCGCATCAGTACACATGCTAGAAGTTGAAGCTGAGGCTCCCGACGCCGCACATTCTCATCGCAAAAGCAGCGTTGCGTCCACGTAGCTACCGGATGATGATGCACCACCGATTATTTACCCGGTGGACGAGATCACGGAAATGACATCCTGTGAGCTCCACGTGAAGGTCGTCAATATAACCATCAAGGCGGCGGCCGGATATGTCTTACCGATTGGCAACGAACCAACTCACCATTGTCTCCTGGTTCCACGGGGCTACGCTGTTGTTGGGGTCGATGAAGTTGCCAACGGATTCGAGCGGGTAAAGCTTGATTTTCCTGAAGGTGAAGACGAAGAGTTGACTGAACTCGGAGAAGCCAAGAACTCGACCGTTCTATGGCTAAAGGAATGCATTGTGCTCACAAATCAGACGGCAAAGCCATCGAATTCTCGCATTTCTCCAGCGCAAAAGTCTCCAGCGCGGTCGTCTTCGCAACGCATGCCGTCTCCGGCGCGGTCGCCTACGCCGTGCACGTCTCCAGCGCGGTCGCCTACGCCGCCGCGTCAGCCCTCTCCGCCCACTAAGTTTCTGCCGAAACGTAAAAAATCACCGAAACGTCAACGGTCACCCCTCCCGAAGGTACCAAAAGAGGTACCCAAGTTACCTTACGACTATACTCCCGAGGAAACCCAGAAAATCGCAAAGGACGAATACGATGCGTGGAAATCAAAGCGGAAGGAGAAGCAAAAGCCAGATTTCCCTGAGACCGAAGAAGAGATAGAACGAGCTTGGAAAATGGTGAAGACTCTTCATCAACCCGAGCCGAGTCTGTCATCTGACTATGACCGCTCTATTCTGAAGTCACACCAGGAAATGGTGCGGTCAACGAAGAGTAGTAGCGCAAGCGGGAAAAAGGGGAAATCAGTTGCTCAACTCGGAGAGCAGAAAAAACAATCCACGTCCCCGCTCAAAGTGATTTCCAATACCCAGGTGGGGCCGAGCACTAATATTGCTGATGAGGATATTGATCCGGAGTTTATAACACTGTACGCAGACAAGGCAGCTGATGCGGGTTTGTCCATTGCTGAGTATATGCAAACAGTGAACTACTTCCCCGCAGCTGAATGTGCGTACAAATACGAGTCCGGGCAGCCTCTTGTCAAACCCGAGGAGATAAAGAATCTACCAACGAAAATGCGAAGAGTGCATAATTGGTATATGCAAGCCGCTAATGAATCTGAGGACTGGCTATGTCTCAGTGTTAAGGACGAGCACTATGGAACTGGAAATGGAATGGTTATGATTCAGTTTGAGGAATTGTTTCAGTTATACCAGCAGCAGGCCCTCGACAAATCTATCCTTAGTGCCTATTGTCTGTAAGCACTTATTTCTCTAGCTCACCTCATTCAATTGCATATATATTCATATATATATATATAGTACACTCATATATTATAATTGCAGAATGAAGATTCTCGAATGCAAAAGAGATGAATCTATGATATTGGATTCATTGATCCAAATATTATTTATGAAAAGATTCTTCGGCAATCTCCCAAGGATACAGAAAATAATATTCTGAGGGCAATAATATTTAACCAACACCGACGGGAAATACTATTTCCTTACAACTTCAAGTAAGTATGTTACTCTGTTGTAAACATTCTGTTTTCCTTACTCGATGTTCATTGTATAATTGATGAGTTCTGCGTGCGCAGCTTCCACTATATTCTGCTAATCTTCCAAATTGACAAAGGAAAAGTAATTGTAATGGACTCAAAACGTAAACCCCTCTCAATGTGGGCTGACATGCAGGAAATGATCCAGCGGTAATTTCAATCTTTATTAATTTCAGTATTTATATATTGCAATATATCGACTACTTTGTTTCATTTTCGGATATCAAGTAATTACTAACTCTTTTTATTCTTTTTCTTTCTCGGGTAGGGTTTGGAAGAGGTTCATAAGGAAGTCTCCCGGTGAATGGGAAAAACAACTTACATTTGATGTTGTGCAAGTAAGTACTATCTAGATTCGTGCCCATCTCCATTATCATGCCTGGTTGATTATTATTTTGATTGAAACAATCTTCTCGTATAGTGCCTGCAACAAGGAGACGGGAATAACTTGTGTAGATACTACGTTTGCGAGTTCATTCGTCAGACCACATCTCCCAAGGGCAGAAATTTAAAACAACTTCATGTACGTTAATCGTCAATTCTTCTTATTACTATCTATTTTAGTTACTTAGCTTCATATATTTTAGTGACCACTCTTCTTTATATTAGATCGAACGGCTTCGGGACGGTCTTCTACCTAGGGACCGCATACGAGCAATTCAGGAGGAAATTGCGGGCTTCTTAGATGCAGAGGTCATAAACGTAGATGGAGAGTACCATGCCTCCGGTTGGAACTAAGTTTGATTTTGTAATACACTCCATCGGTCATGTAATATGATCGATATACTTTGCTTCTGTAATATAAGTGTTTCTTATTCTGCTTTATATACTTATTCACTCGTGCGATCCGGGGGCTCGGTGGAGGGTACTCTTCTCGAGGTCCGGGGAGGGGCCGCCAGGAGGTCTCGGGGACCAAAAAAACGGAAATTGTAAAGCCCTGCCGCGGTAGAGAAAAGGGCAAAAGCCCTGCCGCGGCAGAAGGGGCATGCATCCCGGGTCGTATTCAGAACCGGGACTAATAGCCCTGGCCAGGTTCCAGCGCTCGGGCCACGTGGTCAGCCCCATTTGTCCCGGGTCCTGCCACAACCGGGACCAATGGGGAGGGGTATTTGTCCCGGATGCCCCGTCCCGGTTGCACAACCGGGACAAAAGGGGGCCTACGAACCGGGACTAAAGCCCCTGTTTCCACTAGTGAAAGCATGTCGATCAACACGACGGACCTTAGAAGCGACAACAACAAGGCTTTGGTCGAAATCCTCCTGAAGAAGGTTCACCAGCGATACACGTTCCCGGAGCCGTTCAACAAAATGGTGGACTCTTTAGCCATCACGAAGATGAGCACCGCGTTGAGCACCTGGAAATCCCGGGTGAAGAAGAAGATTGAAAAAGGTAAAAGCTGGGAGGAGATCAGTCGAAAAGACCCGACGCTTCAGAAAGAAGATTTCGAGATATTTAAGGCGTACTTGAACACCGAGGAGTGTAAAAAATGGACAAAATGGGGGCAGGATATGCGGGACCAAAACATAGGGCACCAACATCTCGGAAGCGGTGGTTACCGAGGAAAACAGCCTATTTGGGAGAAGGAGGACCGCGAGATGGAACGTCTCGGAAAAGATAACCCCTGGCACAAAATCACGGATATACAAGTTAGGAACTTTGTCCGATCCCGGTACTTCTTAGACTGGAAGACGGGGGAATTCGTGACGAAAGACGAGGACGTGAAGGAATTTGAGAAACATTTGGTAAGGATACATATATCTCAAGTACATGTATATTGCATTGATCTAATAATTAGATAATGGGCTCACCTTAATTTCCTTTTGTCCGAAGGAGAGGGAGTTGCGGAAATCTGACTCGTCCGAAGGGTCGACGAGTCGGTGGGACACGCCTTTCAACAGAGCGACGAACGCATACAAGCAAAGGCCGTTGGATGCCCCGCCGACGTCAGCTGGCCGTATCTCCGGCTTTGGGCTAAACATGAAGGTAGCCGAGTACTACTCATCAGATGCCAAGTCAAAAAAGAAGAGGAAGACGACATCGACTAAGGATGATGAGGAGGTCGCGGAGCTGAAGAAGAAGATGGCGGCTCTAGAGAAGAAACTGGAGAGCAGAGAGGTGGACCCCGACACGCTCAACCGATTAGTGGATCAGAGGCTCAAGGAAGTCATCCCCGCTGGGTTGATGGAGGGGATAGCTTCTTGGAATGCGGGGGGTCAAATTGGACCGATCCATCTGCCCACCTTCGTCGGCAGCAACTCAAGCATGAACCAGCAAGTGCCGCCGCAACAGCTGACCCCCCAGACGCCGGCGCCGCTCCTTCTGGTCACATCGCCGCCCCCTTCCGCAGCAATGCCGAAGAATGATGGGCCGGCCGCCGGCACCGTCGCCCTTGTCTCGACACCCGCCGAGCTTGACGCCATCACCAAGGTAACTAATTAGTTAGTCATGATCTAACTACGCCTTCTCAAGATGACTGTCATCTCATGATGCCTGGTATGTTGCCCAACAGGACGAACCTTGCGTACTCCTGCATCGTGTGGTGCCCGGCGGAGAGTTGGTGGATGTTGCTACCGGCACTATTATACAACCCATGCAACGCACTATGCACCACTCTCGAATGGACGAGAACGTGATGAAGGTGAAGTTGGCCAATGTAGTGCCGGAGTATCGCGACGTCCTCCCCCCCTTTCAACCTCCAGGCTGCGACGAGGACAACTTGGTACTTGGAGAGTGCACGACTTGGGTGATGCAATGGCCGAAGAGCCAGATTCGTCTTGGGGGGGGGGGGGTCTTGTGATCAAGCGCAACACCGGCGCCACATCCCCTATGGCCCCGCAGAATAAGATCGTCCGTCCCACGAAGCAAAGAGCCCTCCAGACTGCACCCAAGGCCGCCGCCCCTCAGAAGGAAACAGTACTCGTCGCCACCACCACCCAGAAGGAACCGGCGGTTGTTGCCACCACCACCCAGAAGGAACCGGCGGTTGTTGCCACCACAACAAGGCACAAAGTGTTGTTGGGAAATATGCCGCAACGACCGCCCAAAAGATCATCAAATGCAGTTGTGCCTCAACCGCCGACATCACAGCCGCCGGCATCACAGCCGTCGGCACCACCAAAGGACGTGGACAACCAGTTTGCTGGAGCCGCCGGTGTCAAAGACTATCATTACGATGACAATGTCGACATCAACTCCTACCTCAACACGGGCTACAGCCAAGATAGGTACATGCCTGATATGAATCGTGACGACGAAGCCTTCCGCAGTCACGACGATCAACCTAGACGTACTGAAGTCACGCAGCGTTTGACCTACCCGGAGGGTACAGTATTCAGCCCTGGCACACTGCATAAGACAATCGAAGGGTCGTCCCGAGCACCCGCACCCCCAGCTCCCTCACCCCCAGCTCCCGCAGCAGATCAAGCCACCGCCAGCAAGAAGATTAGGAAGAGACCTGCTAAAAAGGTCCAGCATACTAAGATCTTGGCCGACGCCGTGATACGACCCCGTAAGGATGGCTTGACCCGCTTGCATGAAGCTGGGAAACCGATACTGGGTCCGGACGAGATACATGGGGCAACTGGACCAATGCTCACATTGCAGAACATTATCGTGATGCTAGAGGGTCTCCTTCTTCAAGACAATTGTCCAAATTACCCTGTGTTCACGGTCAAGGTGCCAGAGGGCCCGGACTTCGTCAACGAAGACCCCGCGGGACTGTTCTTCATAGCGTATGAGGATATCTTCAGTCTGTTTCACTCGAGACGGCTGGACTATAACTTGGTCCGCCTATACGCGCTCAATGCTCAGCTGCAGATCCAGCGAGAGTTACCCCCTCACGTTATCGTAGCGGATCCCTACTACATGCGTGATAGCCAGCTGGAGGAAGGATCAAGTACACAGACCAAGGCAGTGAAGTACCTCGAGAGCTTCATGTTGAGAAACAGTGAGAACAAGAGGGACATTCTTTTGCCTGTCTTCCCCGAGTAAGTCTCGCGACCGTCGTAGCTAATGTTTTTTTTCTAGATTTCATCCATTGCTTATCCTGGATTCAATTGCATGTGTTGAGCAGGGACACATACTGCACACTCGTCGTGCTTTGCCCACAGTGGTCACTTGCCCAATACTTCGACTCGTCGAATGTGACGAAGAGGAAAGACTACACCAGAATAAGGGGTGTTCTCGATGAGGCTATCAATGGCTACGCCCAAAATGGAGGCACATTCCAAAAGAAACAAGAATGTATCAGGCCGGGTACTGGCAAATACGGGTTCAGGCACGTGACCGAGTTCCCCTGCATCAAGCAGCCGGCTTGGAGCACGAAAGAGGCCTTCTATGCCCTCCATCACCTCAAAGGGATTGTCCGCGATGCAAACAATTTGAATCATCCTTCTAGACTCCGAGACTGGTCCAACAAAATGGCGGGGGAAATCTCACAGGAAGATCTTATACAAGATTTTCATCGCATCAAAGTCAAGTTGTCGGAGATAATCATTGAAGATGTCAACAAAAAGGGAGGGTCCTTGCACCAACCCATAGGGTTATGCCAGAGGGATATCCAGGAACGCCTAGAGCGGCAGGCTGATCGTAGGACGTGGATGACCAAGGACCTATATAAGCCGTTTCCGGCGCCGCTCCAGTTGAGGTATCGTTGATCGAGGTGTGCGTAGCTAGCTACTATTAGTTTGTTTAACAAAATTTGCTTAACTTATATAAGCCTAGCTACTATATTAGTTTAGCTCTAAATTTAGGCCTAGCTAGCTACTATTAGTTTGCTCTAAACTTAGGCCTAGCTATAGCTACTATTAGTTAGCTCTAAACTCCTAGCTAGCTACTATTAGTTTGCTCTAAATTAACTTAGGCCTAGCTAGCTTTATGTTTGTATATCTTTGATGATGTTTATTTTTTGTTTCCTTAGTTGTTTTTTGTGAACATATATGACTTAGTTGTTTTTTGCATTATACTTACTAATATGCTTTGTGTCTATCTATATAGATGATGTACTACGTGGTGTTCGAGGGTCGGGTTCCAGGAGTCTATGACGAGTGGAAGGACTGCAAAGCACAGGTCGACAAGTTCAGCGGCAACTCCTATAAAGGATACAAGACTAGACACGAGTCGGTTGCGAAGTGGAGGGACCACCAGTCGAAACAGATGAACAAGATGAAGACCTCCATCAAGCTACCGTTCTTGCTCACCATCGTCGCCGTGCTTGTAGTCTATTTCATCTTAGTTTAGGCATTTGTAACTTGACAACTCGAGTAACTATATGTGGTGACAATTATTGTTCGATGATGATGTGTTTGACAACTCGATCGAGTTAACTATGTGATCACTTTGAGACAAATTCGATACTTTGCACTATGTATCACTATTGTGATTTAGTAACTTTGTAAAATATCAGTAATATGTTATATGTTGTCAAATATCACTGCTGTGAATAATTCCTGTATATTCAAACTGTATACAGTAGAAACAATTTAGATTTCGAAATATTGCAGATGTTTCTGTGGCGCACCACTGGACAATTCTGTGGCGCACCTAATTCTGTGGCGCACCATTAAGGGATGCGCCACAGAATCCACCATTTCTGTGGCGCACGGGCTTGGTGCGCCACAGAATCCACTATTTCTATGGCGCACGGGCTGGGTGCGCCACAGAAATTATTTTTGTGGCGTGTGTTCTGTGGCGCACCCCTGTGGCCCCAGGGTGCGCCACAGAATAGCTATTTGGTGCGCCACAGAAGAGGGTTTCTCTACTAGTGTAATTCCTAGCTATATTATTTCTATATTATGTAATGGATATATGTACCGCTATGTTATGTAATGGCTCAAATAAAATCACGGGTTAAACATAGCACAAAATTTACTAAAGCAATCACACAAAGATCTAGCTCACACACAATTCCAAAATAATAAAACTAGAAAGTAACAAATGCTAGTTCCATTTTTATTTAGGTTTCCAATCATGCACACACTTTCTAAGGTAGATGTTCTGCAAGCAAACCACCTATTATCAAGTCCTAACACTCTATACAAGCTAGGAAACAAGATAAGATCAATCACACATTTCAAAACAAACAAAAACACATCAAGAAAACAAAACAGAAAAACTACCGTTTCTATATGTGTTCACCAAAAACTACTGTTTCTGTATCTGTTCACTAAAAATAAATCTAGAGGTCCAAAAATTAATCTAATCCAGGAAAACATAGATCTAGTCAATACCAAACTCATCCAGTTGGATTTACTTCAAAATTCATTTTTGAACTCATTCTAAAAAATCATAAAAGAGCCTACTGGTCTTTTATTAAAAAGGATGATATTTTTATTTGGTTGTTGACCTTGATGTGAGGCTAAGTGCTATGGATAGACCTTTTCAATATCTATCCAGAACATTTTAGTTTGTCCATTTTGGTTATGTATTTTAAAAGTTAGGTTCAAATCATTCTCACAGATATTCATTGCCAAAACAGTTCTTGTGTCCAAAATAATAGTCGAAACTTGGATCTGCAAATTTTATATGGTTTAGATTTCATATGGTTTGGTTCATGAATTTTATCAGATTTTATTTTGCATTTAGGAAAGGGGAAAATGAATTAGTTTTATTTTTCTGAATGTTTTGATATATTATTTGTATTTTTAAGATTTTAAAATGAATTAGTTTTATTTTTCTTAATATTTTGATATATTATTTGTATTTTTAAGATTTTAAAATGAATTAGTTTTATTTTTTAGAATATTTTGATATATTATTTGTATTTTTAAGATTTTAAAATGAATTAGTTTTATTTTTCTGAATATTTTTTAGAAATAATACAAATTAAAAGTTAATGTTTATTTATTTATTCAAAATTATTAATTACATCATTACTTTTGTTTATTAAAAGATTTATTTGAAATTCAGACAATAAAGAAATGTGGCATCGACCAACATGTTAATAGGATTGATATGATACTAGTATCACATACATGCGTGCGAAACACTTGGATGCGGGACGGGATGGAACTCGAAAGTTAAGCGTGCTAGTGCTAGAGTAGTGGGAGGATTGGTGACCGAGCGGGAAGTTTGACCACGAGTAAGAAATTTGACTAGAGGTAATTGTAGTTAGACACTAAGCAAATAATAAAAATTCTAAAAAAAAAGGAGTGAAAAATTGGAGTGAAAAAAAGGGAGTGGAAAATTGGAGTAAAAAATAATTAGAAACCCAAATGTATTAAAGAAATAACGAAATAGCATGTAGTCCCGGTTCGTGTTGCCAACCGGGACTAAAGGTCCTCCGCCCCCGGCGCACGCCACCCGCCCACGTGGACGGGGTTTTAGCCGCGGTTCGTAAGAGGGGCGACTAAAGGGGGGCCTTTAGTCGCGCCTATTTAGTCCCGGTTGCGCGGCCAGGATTAATGGCCTTTGCGAACCGGGACTATATGCCTATTTTCTACGAGTGATAGCAGTTACTAGAAAATTTAATCTTCTTCAATTGGCTCCCACCCATGTTAGTTCGGGAAATGCTAAACAGTGGTTGTTCGACTCGCTTCCTAATCTCAATTTATAAGAGTAGGTTTAATTCTATGACTATTTGGACAGCCAGAAGGAAAACAATGCATGAGGATATCGTTTGACACAGAGTTTCATTTCGAAATTTATAGTTGAGATCCAAACCAGTCCAAAATAAGAGAATCTGAATTCTTATTATCCTCCAGCTGGAAGAACTCAGTCCAGGTGGATTCCTTCTCCAGGTGACATGGCAAAGATCAGTGCTGATCTAGCGTTTTCACGCACTGGTGACAGAGGAGCGGCAAGCACCATATGTCGGGACATCAATGGCAGTTACTTTGGCAACTCATCTTTTGTCAGTCAAGGGATTTCTGATCCGGAATGTTTGGAGGTTGTTTCCTGCCGGGAGACCATGTTCTTAGCACAAGACCTGATGCTATCAAGAGTCCATCTGTCTTCAGACTGCAAAACAATGGTGGATGTTATATGAGGGAATTCTTTGGGCCAGTATGGTGCGACCATACAGGAGATACAATCTACGGCAAGCTCTATGACCTTTTGCAACTATGTCCATTAGAAGAGGTGTTTCAGTATTGAAGCAGACACCTTTGCTCATTTTTTCCGTTTCTTTAGAGTTTAGACATAGGACCACACTTCTAGGGGGTGCCCCTATGATCCAATATTCGTTCCTGCAAAGATTTTATACATCAATAAAGCTTAGAGAGTTGTCTCAAAAAAATAAAGTCTTGCACCAACCATTGTTCTAAATAGTTATATAGGTCTCGCCTTTCTTCTCAATATATACGTCTGCTCTCTCACCCTCGTCTTCTCATCGCACTCAGTCGTTTAGTCTACATTGACGTCCTCACGTAACTGGAGTAGTTCTCTTAGTGCTAGACATAGGTTTGATGGTAGTCTATGAGACTTCATTATGGTGGGAGAAAAATAAAACACAATTAAGTAATACCTCCCTGCGTCTCAAAATAAGTGTCATTAAAGTGGATGTATCTAGATGTATTCTAATACTAGATAAATCCATTTTACCCATTTCAACGAAACTTATTTTAAGACGGAGGGAGTACAAGAGAAACATGCGTGCTTGAGAATATGTGTGATTGAGAATGGAAGGCGTCGGGAATGTGGTAGTAACGAAATCCGTATGATTGATCAGAGTCAAATCAGGTCACGGGAATCTTGGCCCAGCGCCGCCGCACTCGCTGGAGGCTTCATCTGGCAGCACACCCGTCGCTCATTGAGTGGAATGTTACGATTACGCGCTGCCCCGTCCTACAGGAGTGAGTGATGAAGTAATTTCAATACATGAGTGGCGACTGCGGTGGCGACACCCGCGGCGAGCCCGGCGGGGCTCGTTCCGGCGGGAGATTCTGGGCGCTCGGGGAGGAGGGCTCCGATGCGGAGCCAGAGGAGGACACCCCTTCCTCAACGGCGTCAACGTACTACTGTCGGACGCCATCTCCTTCGTCCTTGAGGGATTTGGTGGAGAGCAGATAAGGTAAGCGTGAGGTTAAGAAGAAACAGCAGAGGTTGGCGGCGATCGCGCAGGACCTCTCGTTGTCATCGGAGAGTTCGAGTGGGACGCGGCGGGATTCTATGGCGACGGCGGAGAGGAGCTCGGCTAGGGATCAGAGGCACCGGCTGAAGATCCCGGCGATGCCTTCCTCTACGTTTTCCTTGAGCCCGTCGGACCAACCGTGGTTCACCGTCCGAAAGCAAGGCCGGAGGCTGAAATTCGTCCTCACCGGTGAACCGTCGCAGGAGAGGGAGTAGATCACCGATGGCAGTGGATCTCGAAATTCAAAACTCGATCCTACTTTGTCGGTGGGTCATGTAGGCCGCGCGCACCGAATTTTCTTGGGCTGCTCCCGTGCGTCCAACAGGGATCAAGGCCATACGGGCCCACACAGGATCACCTGGTCGTATCGTATTGCGAGTCGGGGGCTAGGGCTCAGTTTACGGAGAGGTACGGCGCCGATCGTACCTGCAATGGCGAACCAGGGCGGCGACCGGGGATACTTTGGCGATGGTCGCGGTGCGGCGCACGGCAATGGTGCGCCGCCGTATCGGGGTGGACCTCCGGCGAGGGGCGGCTTCGGCCCAAACTACCACCACGGCGGCCCTAGCGGTACTGCGGGGCAGGACCATCAATAGCGGCAAGGTGAATTCGGGCCTGGCAATGGGGCGCCGTTTGGGGGGCTTCAACGCCGGATCCGGGTTCCACGGTGGCCAGTGCGGCAATGGGGGAGGAGGAGGAGATCGTCACCGCTATCCGAACCGGAACAACACGGCGGGCAGAGGATTCTACAGAGGCAACGCCAATTCGACCTACCGAGGTCGAGGTTGGGGTCGGAGTCCGGTGATTCCACGGGAGACGACGGGCTCGAGCACCATCAACGAGGTCTCCGTGGAAGCCGTCGTGTGGCGCGTGACGGAGGCGCTCTGCGCGCAGGGTGTGGCGACGGTGCAGCGTGCGCCGGCGTCTACCACGGTGGCGGCAGCGGGTCCTATCGCTCCTATGCTGGGGGCGCTGATTTCGCCTGCCGCGGGGCTGCCGGCAGCTAATTTCTCTGCCGCGGTGCTGCAGCCAGCTTCTTCCTCCGCCGTGGCTGTGCAGGCAGTGCGCTCTCCTGCCGTGATTATGCCGGCAGCAGCAACATCGGTTGTTGTCCCTGTGCCACTGCCTGTCACGGGCCGTGACCACATGCTGGCTGCGCAACGCACGGCTGCTGCTTCGACGTGAGGAGGGGTGCTCAATGTGGGCTTGGTGAGCACGGCTGTTGATGAGGCTGATGATTCTAATGCTAAGAAGGCTAAGAAAAACGAAAAAGTGAAGTGCTTTCAATGCGGAGTTCAGGTTCATTTGAGTGCGGGTTGCACGGAGGTGGTATGTGAGTACTGTGAGTGTACTGGTCATGTTCCTAATGATTGCCCATTGCTCACGGTGGCGAAGCAACAGGTCATCACACACGGTTTCATCAATGAGGGATTAATGTTCTATGAGGCGGTGCCTACGGCATCTTATAGGCCTAAGATTGACTCTGCGCGACTGGGTAAGCTAACTATCACGGGTGGATCGCTGTCCGTGGAGGAGGTTATTATTCAGTTACAGCGGCTGGTACCATCGAAGCAGTTCAAATGGGAAGTGGTTCAAGTGGGTGATGAGGTCTTTAAGGTTTCTTTTCCGACTAGAGCTGAGTTGGATCGTATGATCGTTTTCGGAGTGTGTCATATTCCGAACAGCAGTTGTGTGATTGCAGTGGAAGCCTGGGTAACGGAGATGAAGCGCCTTTGGCTCTTGCCTGAGATCTGGATTAGGGTGTCAGACTTTCCGCCTAAACATCGAAGTGATTTTCTTCTTCTTTGGAGTCTTGGTTCGTTGTTTGGAAAGACTCTAAAGGTTGATATGAAGTATACACGTAAGCATGGGGTTTTGCGAGTTCTTGTTGGGTGTATGGATTATACACTTGTTCCTGATGGTTGGCCCGTGTTCATTCGTGATGGTTTCTATGAGCTGAAATTTTTTGTGGAAAATCCGAATTCTGATGAGGAGGATGGTATGGCAGTTGATCCCAAAGATGACTCACCTGATGATGAGGGGAGAGATGGAGGGAGCTCTAAGCAAAAAGGGCCCATGAGTGGTAACATGGAACTTGATAATAAGGGGGAGAACAATGGCGCAACTAGTGAGGGGACTAATGGGGTGGACAAGGTGACTGAGGTGAACGGGGTGAAGAAGGAGTTTGCTCCCGGGGTGGTTCTTTCTCCATTAGTGGCCAAATCGGTAAGGGAAGCTCGGTTACATCTCCTCTCGTTGAGTAAGGAGAATTCGGCGACACAATATGTTGATACATCTACTACGGTGATGGGTGATGATGAATATTTGGGACCTATGTGTGAGTCTGATGTGCATGAGCTAGTTGGTGCGCATGGTGCTTTGGAGGATGAGGGGGCTGCGCGGCTACAGACCTTCACTACTAGGAAAATGGCTATAGGAGTGATGATACCCGTGACGCACATAACATTTGGCGCGTCACGCCTATTACCCGCGGCGCACCGCGTTTCTGCGCGTCGCGCCTAAAGGCATAGCCGCGGCGCACCGAATAAAAGGCCCGTCGCGCGTATGTGTGTGGCCGGGGTGGCGAGCCTCCGAGGCATACCCGCGACGCACCCATCTAGCGGTGCGTCACGGCTATGTTGGGTAGTCGCGGCGCACATGCCAGTGGTGCGTCACGGCTATCTTTTCCACGGGTGGCATCTATAGCCGTGACGCACCGGTGTAACGTGCGCCGCGGGTACCAAACATAGCCGTGACGTGCCAAATCTGATGTGCGTCACGGGTATACCTGGAACGAATTTAAGTGGTTGGGACCACCCTCCACCTCCCATCCCCCCATATCTCCACCCCATTTTAGATCTGGTCGCCCCCCACCTCCTCACCACCCAATTTCCCCCATTTTCCCACCATTTAAAACTTATTTAACCTATTTTATTTGATATATATGTGTGGGGAATCTAGTAAACATTTGCCTCCACCCTCATCTCTCACTTTATTACCACTTTCCCTTCCATCTTTTCACTTTCTATAGCCACATACAAACGTACTCTCTCGATCGGTCTCGTGTCGGCAAGATCTATAGTTGGTGAGTTGTTGGAGGGACGATATGTATATGTGTTGTATGTATGTGTGTCGGCGTCGTGCGTCGTCACAAAAGATTCATATATATGGTTGCATATATACATATATGCGAAATTGTGTTGCGTATTTTTGATGAAATTTGTGGATGTCTTAAAAATGAGTTGACATGTGTTGCCAAAATGTTGATTCATTTCCATTTCGGCGACCACGCACTCCGAGAATGTCCTATTTTTAGCATAGGTCATGCCGAATTTTTCCGTCGACGACCATGTGCATGCATCATATATCCATATATTACGTAATTTGATTCTAATTAATTTTTCATTTGATATTTTTTTACTATGTAGGCAACCATGCATATAAGCACAGGCACCGTGGCTAGATTTATGAAACATGCGACGGACGAAATGTTTTGAAATAGCATGACGGAGATAAGATGTCCTTGTCGAAGATGCAAACTGAAACACTTGATCAGATACGATTCTGGTGACTTGGAGTCGCACCTTATCCGTCGTGGTTTTATGGATGGCTACACTCTTTACCCGACAAGTGATGAAGATGAAGAGTCGCCCGGACATGATGAAGGACATAATGATCAAGATGAAGGACATGATCATAATCAAGACGAAGGACATCGTGATGAAGATGTCGGACATGATGATCATAATCAAGACGAAGGACATCATGATGAAGATGTCGTGCCATCGTCGTCGGACTGGGTGCGGGACCCTCATGTCCAAGATCTGCTTCTCAAGGAGACTAGCAACACCAGAGCTGCTGCTAGAGAGAAATCGAAGTTGTCGCAACTGGAGATAGACGCCGTTACTCCATTGTATGAAGGATGCGTGAGGGAGGATACCCGTCTGAACGTAACGTTAAGGACCCTCGAGATGAAGACAAAACACCGATGGACCGATGCGAGCTACGATGAGAACATGGCATTCTGGCACGACCGTCTTCCCACGGGGAACAAGTGTCCAACGAGCATCGAGGAGGCGAAAAAAGTCGTGTGCCCTCTGGATTTACCTCACGTGAAATACCATGCTTGCATTAATGACTGCATCATCTATCGGGGCGCGGACGCGGAGAGAACCATATGCCCGGTGTGCGACGCAACTCGATACAAGACAGGGAAGAAGGCCTCTCCTCGAAAAGTGGTGTGGTACTTTCCGATAACTTCCCGTCTGCAGCGGTATTTCGCAGACCCCACACAGGCGAAGCTCATGCGATGGCACGCGGAAAGGAAGAAGCCAGAAGAGCATGATGGAACCGATCCGGAGAATGATGACACGATGCTGACACACCCCTCAGATGCTAGCCAGTGGAAGGCACTAGACATCGAATACCCCGAATTCGGCGACGATCCAAGGAACATCAGGTTGTGCATGAGTACGGATGGATTAAATCCTTTTGGCAACCAGAGCAGCACCCATAGCACCTGGCCCGTGTTTGTATGTATATACAACCTACCCCCCTGGTTGTGCTTGAAGAGGAAGTACATACAGATGAGTATGCTTATTCAAGGGCCGAAACAACCAGGTAACGACATCAATCTGTATGTCCAGTTGTTGGAAGAGGAGCTAGCCACGTTATGGGACGAGCCAGCCAATACGTGGGACGCCTATGGAGAAACGTTTTTCCCATTGAGATCCGCGCTCCTCACGACGGTGCATGACTACCTCGGTTACGGATATGTCGCGGGGCAGGTGACGCACGGATTCTGTGCATGCGTTAGGTGCATGGATGACACTACGTAACTCCAGCTAGAGAGAAACCCCGGGTCATCGAAAACCGTGTTCTTGGGGCATCGAAGGTGGCTTCGCAAGGATGACCCGTGGAGAAAACGCAAAGATCTGTTCAACAATGAAGTTGAGATGCGAAGAGCCCCACGTCAAAGGAGCGGCGAGGAAATCGACGACCTGTTGAAGAACTGGAAAGAGTGCCCTGCGCCGGGAAAGAAGCGAAAGGCGTCGGCGCCGTTGGAGGGTGTATGGAAAACAAGGTCTGTTCTCTGGGACCTGAGGTACTGGAAGATTCTCCGCACACCTCATTGCCTTGACCTCATGCATATCACGAAAAACGTGTGCGAGAGTCTGCTTGGCACCCTGCTAAACATGCCGGAGAGGACCAAAGATGGGCCGAAAGCAAGGAACGACTTGAGATATTTGAATATCAGGGGCGAGCTCCACGGAGGAAAACCGGATGATGATGACGATGACGATGACGATGTGTTAGATGGGACGGAAGGTCGCCGCAAGGGCAAAAAGGCCAAGAAGACGGAATATTACTGTCGCCCTTCGTGCTTCACGCTATGCGAGAAGGAGATCGACCAATTCTTCAAGTGCCTCCTTGGAGTCAAATTTCCTTACGGTTATGCGGGGAAGATAAGCAGATACCTAGACGTACCAAAGCAGAAGTTCAGCGGAATGAAGTCTCACGACTGTCACGTGATGATGACGCAGATACTTCCAGTTGCAATTCGAGGGATAATGGACGAGCACGTCCGCGAAACGCTGTTTGGACTCTGCAACTTTTTTGACGTCATCTCTCGAAAGTCGATTGGCGTGAAGAAACTCGCAAGGCTACAGGAAGAGATCGTGGTGATACTATGCGAGCTTGAGATATACTTCCCGCCAGCATTCTTCGACATTATGGTGCATCTCCTTGTCCATGTCGTGGATGATATCATCCAGCTCGGGCCGCCGTTTTTACACTCTATGATGGCGTTCGAAAGGATGAATGGTTCCATCAAAGGATACGTCCGCAACAGGGCCCGTCCAGACGCAAGCATTGCCAAGGGCTTTCTGACAGAGGAGTGCATCTCTTTCTGCACGAATTTTCTAGACAAAGATGAGAACCCTGGTCTGCCCGTAAACAGGCACTTTGGCAGGCTCGGTGGATGGGGACACCGCGAGGGCCAGCGCGAAATGAATGTCGACTTTCAGGGCCGACGCAACGACTTTGACAGAGCAAACCTAGTCGCGCTACAACATCTAACAGTGGTCGATCCTTGGTTGGAAAAGCACAAATTGCTAATCGCGAAGTATTACAGTGACCGGGGACAACACAGGACCGAAGCAGAAATAATCAGAGAGCACAACATCCATTTCACACAGTGGTTCAGGGAGAAGATTATGACCGATCAACCGGAGACGCCTTATTCTGAAGAAGAAAAACTCGTACTCACATTGTCACAAGGCCCCGCACATAACCTCATGACATATCAGGCATACGATATCAATGGTTACACATTCTACACGGCAAATAAGGACCGGAACTGCGAATACCAGAACTCGGGGGTAACGATGGAATCATTAACAGGTGACGTCAAAGAAAGATACTATGGTAGGATCGACGAGATATGGGAACTCGACTACTGCGGAGAGAAGGTGCCAATGTTCCGTGTCACATGGGCAAAGAGCGTCAGGAAAGAAGGACAATATTTCACCACCATGGTGATACCTGAAGCCAAATCCGGCACGAATGTCACCGCAAAAAATGAGCCATGGGTCTTGGCTAACAAAGTGGACCAATGCTTCTTCATTACTGACCCGACAAGGCCTAGCCGTGTTGTCGTGCGGAGAGGCAAAAGAAACATCATCGGAATGGATGGAGTAGCCAACGAGCAAGACTTTGACCAGTACGGCGACCCGAAAATGGAAGATGACAATGACGATGGAACGAAATACACAACAAGAAGAAGCAGGACAACGCTACCTACAGGTCGCCCATTCCACCGAAGAAGTCACGGTGTTCCAGGACTGAATTACTCAACCGCGACAAAGAAGGGAAAGAAAATTGTAAAACGCTAGCTCTAAGAACAACGATATATGTGTCGTGTGTTTGCATGCATTCGAGGAAGTGATGACAATGTATAATGATGTATTTTATATGCATGCACTAAGATATGATGTTTAAATTAATCAACACATGAATTGAGATTTTATTTTGAAAGTTATATTGATTTATATGAATTTATGTTGTTTTCTAAAATTATTCAAAAAAATAGGTGTGGGGGGATTCGAACTCAGGAGTTTGGGGACAGCACAGTCCAACCACTGGGCTAAGTAACAAGTTGTGATACATAGAGGCAATGTTTCGTTTTGAACATAATCTGTGAATAGGCGCGGCGCATCTATCCGCAGCGTGTCACGCCTACTCTATGCGCGGCGCACTTCGCTGCGGTGCGTCACGGCTAACCTATGCGCGGCGCAGCCCTCTGCGGTGCGTCACGGCTATTCTATGCGCGGCGCATCGCGCTGGAGTGCGTCACGGCTATCCTTACTATAGCTAGGACTGGCCCGTTCCCCCTCCTTCTTCCTCGCGCGATCTCGATCTGATCGAACCTACTAGCCATAGCCCTAGCCTCTGCCCTCCCTCCCTCCCTCTCGCCGCCGCCCACCACCACACCAAGCCCTAGCCTAGCCTCTGCCCTCCCTCTAGTCGCCGCCACCACCTCGCCTCTGCATCGACCTAGGAGGAGGAGGAGCAGGCGCAGGAGCAGGTCCAGGAGCCGTCGACCACTGCGCCGTCCTCGTCTCCATCGACCTCTATAGTCTACATCGACTGCGCCGTCGTCGTCCCGTCTCCATCGACCTCGAAGCCCGACGAACAAAGGTGCGCCGCCCCCCTAGTCCTCTCCCTCCCCTTCTCTTTGGGTCGAGCTAGCCATTTGGAGATGCAACGGACGGCCTTTACGAATTATCTGTACGAGCATATGAACTCGATGGTGTGGGTTCCTTCTCTGTTTATTTAATTGATCTACTGTTGTGGCAAGAGAGGGATCGATATTCCTCCTTGTCATCGCGTCCATGGGCAATGCTCTAGGGATCTGATGTTGTAGGCTAATAATTAGTACGGTCACTGAAAAAAACAGTAAAGAAGCAATTTGACTAATGAACTGTTGGTCAAGATTCATCTCCTGTGTCTTGGCAGAAGATGTGCACTTGCCACTTGATACCCCTCATAGTTCCTGTGTCTCACTGTAGTTCTCCCTACTGTTACTACCTGATAATTGTGTTACTAATTGTCAGGATGCACTAAAATGTGGTCGAGAATGGCCATGATTCCTGACTTGGAGAAAGAATTTCCTCCGAATCGTTCTCTTCATTGCTCTTTTCATTACGCGTTCTAGCTGTTTAGTTGCTTGCGGGTGAGACACGGGCATGTGTGCACTCCACATGATTGTTAGCTACAAGTGCCTAAGTATAAACAATTATAGGTACTTAAGGGCGCCAGTAGCATATGTTTTGCTCGTTATGTGTTGCCAATAGCATATGTTTTGCAACTAGTGTGCTTTTATTTTTCAGAGAGCACTTGATCAGATTAATGCTTCTATTTCTTAATCTTTTGTTTCAGTTCAGTTATCAAGTCTAAATCAATTACCTATAGCTATGTTCTTTTCATTGCAATCAGTGGCCTTAGTTCTAAACTTCTAATCTGATGTAGGTGAAGTCTTTGTGTTATGGCCATCATGAATTTCTGCAGCGTTGCAAGCTTCAGATAGCATAGTGTTGATTTTATGCACAAGCTTCAGATAACAACTCTCCTGATAGTAAATTTGCCCAAATAAAGCTCGTACTTGCTACTGACCAGTAAATAAATTTGTCAAAAAAAAGCTTGCTGCAGTATACATAATATACTACTGGATGAACAACTATTTCCCTGGGACCTAATGAGGGTACCAACAGTTCAACGTTCATCAGTCTAACATGCATAATATATGATATAACATCACACACTAAAAACATCAAATATGCACCTTACTCGTGTCGACAGCAGCAGCAGATCGACCACGGTTTGCATAGTGCATATGGTTGGTATCTACTGTGATATATTGCTGCTACAAGTGATGTAATCATATAGGTACTCTGTTGTGGCTGCTGTTGCACTGCTGTTGCTCCTAGCTGCTGTTGCACTGCTGTCGCTGCTCCTAGCTGCTGTTGCTGCCTATCACAGGGAGTTGTGGCTGATTTTTGAAGGTGTTCTGCTGCTGGTTTTCTTGTGTTGGTGCTGGTGTTGTGGTGTGTTGGTGCTGGTACTGGTACCACTTTTGGTGTTGATGGATAAAAAATGATCTTCTAGGACTGGTGCTGGTGTTGTAGGCCTGGTGCTGGTACTGGTGTTGGATAAAATTTTGCAGATAATAAAAATTGTGCTGGTGTTGGCCTAAAGAATCTGTCCGGCCATCGAGCCGTTTAAAACTTTGCAGGGAATTCAAATGAGTTGCCCATTTTCGCCGAAATGTTGATTAATTTCCGTTTCGGCGAGAATCGGGCACTCTAGTGTTAGAAAATTAGCAAAGGTCATGCCGAAATTTTCCCGTGAATTTAGGACTTAGCCGTTTTCCCGTGATCGAGTAGTATGTCGATTTTTTGTTTCCTTAAGATTAACCAATAATTTCCCCCTTCAGAACATGGCACACGACGACGAGGCCGACGGTTCTAAGCCGTTCTGGCAAATCACCGACGAAGAAGATGAGCAATACGACCCGACGGCGGATGCCTGGGCTGACGCGGACACTAGCGGTGGCGAGGAGGATGACGCCACGACTAGTGGCGCCGCCGGTGATACCACTAGTGGCGCCGCCGGCGGAAATGACACCACTGATGCCGGCGGTCAGACAGATGGTGGTAGCAAAGCCAACAAGAAGAGGAAACGTAAATGTAACACTCTCCGCACCTACCGTGAAGAGATCACGGAAATTGATAGCTCTGGGTATCCAATCGCGCCCGAGAAGGTGGTCAAAGGATTCGGCAACCAGATTGGTTGCATTGTCCGGGACACTGTCAGGATCTTAACCAATGATCTAAGGAAAAAAGAGAATGCCCATTATCGGGTTATTCTCTTTAGAAAGCTGCACGGACGATACTTGTACCCGTATCCGCCAGACGAGCCGTTTAAGTACAATAACGACAATCTGGAGGGGAATAAGGTCAACCATTCCGCCATTGGTAAGATGAACACCGCCTTGGCCAACTGGAAACACCGGGTGAAGGTTAAGGTCTTGGACCCCAAAAATAGCTTGCAGGATGTTTTAGCGAGTGAGCCGAGAATCACCGAAGCTGAACTCCGGGACTTCAAGCTAATTTGCGAGAGCGAAGTCGCCAAGGCTAACTCTGGTTGGGGGCAGAGGATGCGGAAGTTGAACATTGGTACCCACAAACTGGGATGCGGCGGTTACAGAGCGGCGATTCCCAATTGGGAGAAGGAGGACGCCAAACGTGCAGAACAGGGCATCCCTGACCCTCTCGCAAAGTACTCGCCGCGGACGAAAAACTTCATCAGGGCCCGGTTTACATATGACCCGGTAGCTAATGAGTATACTACCGATGATGAGAAGGTGAAGACGTTGTATGAAAACTTGGTAAGTAAATACACCACCCTAGTTAGTTTGCTCTCGACGATCAAGTCGATTGCATCATAGTGTACTGGTGGAATTCTAAACGGTTCACGCTAATTGTGCAGAACTTAGAAATCGAAAGTGGTGGAACCCCGTCATCCATGCCGAGGCTGCACGGCCCGTGGGACGACACTTTAAATAGGGCGGTGAACGTGACGCAGGGGAAGGAAAAGCACAAAAGGCCGTCAGGTGGCCGAGTTTGTGGCCTGGGCACGACGACGAAGCTCAGAGAGTACTTCAAGGAGCCCAGGGAGGCGAGAAGGAATAGAAAGAGGAGCATCGAAGATATCCAACGTGACGAAGCCTGCGATCGCGAGATTGCAGACCTCAAGGCCAAAGTTGTCGATATTCCTAATATTGTCAAAACAGCTTTGGCAGAACAAATGGGCAGCGTTTTGCCTACCATCTACGATGTGGTTACTCGATGGAATGAAGGAGGTCGAGTGGGGCCGTGCCCGGTGCCTAGCATGCAGGGCAGCAACTCAAGAGACTTGTCCAGAGTCTCGCCGGCCAACGCCACGATGGCGGACCCACTTGTGACTCCGCCCGCCTACACCACGGCGCCGATAGTGACTCCGCCCGCCTCTACCCGCCTGACCATCCGTTGCACGCCCACAGTGGGCGGTCCTCCGCCGAATGAAGAGCGTGCACCAACGAACAACCGCCGCCTGGCCATCGGTTCCACGCCCGCCGCCGGTTCTCCCTCGCCATTGAGCAGTAGCACGCCCGCCGTCGTCGTTGGCCCCTCGCCACTAGAGGAGCTCGACGCCCTCGCCAGCCAGGTAAATAGTTAAGCGTTGGAGCGTCGATCTTCCTTTGCCTTAGACTGGCCTCTCTGACGCCCTGCATGTTTTCCGCAGAATGACGACGTTCCATGCACTCTCTTACACACAGTGGACGGCGTGTTGAAGGATGTTGCTGTGGGTATGATCGTTCAACCGTCAACCCGCAGGTTCCACAACAGGCCGATGCGTGAAGACGTATATAGAGTTCGAGTGCTTCGGGTGCTGGCGGGCTACGACGACTTGTTGCCTCCCATTCAACCCTACCAAGAAGAAGATGACCCCGATACCCTGACGCTGCTCCAGTGCATGCCTTGGAACATGGAATGGCTGAAGAGCCAGATTCGCCTGGGGAAGAGGAGCGCCACCCCGCGGACATCGCCTCTAGAACTACCAGCGCGAGGCACCACCTCGAAGACAACCCCTCTAGAAGCTCCGGAGCGGAGCCATGGCAAGACCGTCGCCGCGCCGTCGCCTACCCGTGACATGGAGATGGCACAAGACCAGGAGAATGACGTTGATCTTGATGCCATGGATTTCATCGCTGATGACTTTGATGGCGGAGATTACGTTGCTCCTCCTCCAGAAGAACCCTACCATAGCACGGAGGCTCGTGGTGAGGCTCCTCCTGCGGATAAATCCAATTGGAAGCGTCTCTTCGGTTCTCAGGAAGACACGCCTCCAGATGTCGACCCCTGCACCGAGACTCAGAAAAGTGCGAAGGGTGGAGTTATTTTCAGCCCTAGCACAATCCGTAAGGCGGCTAATGAGGAGATTGAGAAGGAGATCATTCCGAAAGCGCCGAAGCCGCGGAAAAGAGGACCTAGATCCAAGGCCGCAAAGTCCGCGAGCCAGCCTGCTAAGATGCCGCTCCGTGTTCAGGACGGCCCACCTACATCTAAGCATACGAAGATGCATGTGATTGGTCAGCCTATGCTTAGCCAGAGCAAGCTCAAGGCCGCAAGTGGGGATATGCGGAGTTTGCATGACAGCATTCTTTTTCTTGAATCGCGTCTTCTTGAATCCAAGGATCCATCATACCCGGTTTTCATTGCCATGGTGCCAAAGGACTTGGGCTTCGTCGAGTCAACCGGCGCGGATAGAATAGTACTGCGGTATTCGGACATCTTCGATATGTTCCATAGCAATCCGCTGCACTACTCCATGATCCGCCTATACTCGCTCAGTCTGGCGGTGCAAGTCATCAGGGATAATACACCGGGCATCGCGATAGCGGACCCCTTCTACATGCGCCACGACGTGTTGTGCGGCGTTGGGAACCAGGTAGTCGCGTCGACATATCTCCGGGACTTCATGCTGGCGAACCAGACCAAGGATTACATCCTCGTGCCTTACTTTGCCGGGTAAGTCAATATTATTAGCCGAATCGAAAGTGATTTTCTTTAGATTTTCATCGCTCCTTTCCAACACTTTGTTTGGATTGTTCCGCGCAGATATACACAATGCACACTCATCTGCATTTGTATCAGTCATTCGCATGCCACGTATCTCGACTCAGGGAGTGCGGTGAAGAAAGACTACTCCAACGTGAAGAAAGTTTTGGATAATGCTCTCACCGGCTACCACGCAAGGGGGGGCAAAATCACTAGGGAGAAGGTCGTTCAGGGCGCTCGGGTGTTCACCCACACGACGACTTTCGCGTGCGTCAAGCAGCCGGCGGGCAGTAACCGAGACACCTACTATGTCCTCCATCATATGCGGGCGTATGTACGGGATCAACAGTTCCTTACCCTGCCTAGTCAAGTCCAACAATGGGCCTCCCGCTTGTCGATGGTCGGCGATGACAAGGTTAGAGAAGAGATATATGATATCCAGAAGTGCTTTGCCACGAAAATCGTTCATGAAGTGGTGAACAAGAGTGGGACATTCTACTGCCGGTTCAACTTGCCGAACCGCGACATAGATACCTACCTAGCAACTGCCTGTGACGACAGGCCCTTCATCACTCCGGAGGGCTGTCCCGTTGTAATCCCTGGGAGGATGAGTCAGAAGGAGTGAGAACTATTGTAAGGCTTGCTACATTTTCCGAAAATAGTCGAACTCAATCGTTAGGGTTATGAATCGTCCATCGTGTGACAGATGCTTTATTATGTTAATGCTTAATTATCTTTCTTTTCATTATTGCGGTCTTACTTGTGATGGTCGTTCGAGCTTTTGAATAAGTAAATGCCGATGATTAAAAGAGTTGGTTCACACTCAGATGGCCTAGGCGGTCCGTTGCGCCTTGTGATTTTCACAAAGTTAGGATCTTGTGCATCCCACTTGGCGCAGCGGCACCGCCTACGGCCGCTTGTATGTGTCCACCCTAAATATGAGGCACACATCGTTACGGTTATGAATCGTCCATTCTGTAACTGATGCTCAATTATGTCAATGCTTGATTATCTTGCATTTTATTATTGCGGTCCTACTTGTGATGGTCGTTCGATCTTTTGAATAAGTAAATGCCGATGATTAAAAGAGTTGGTTCACACTCAGATGGCCGAGGTGGTCAGCTGCTCCTTGTGATTTTCACAAAGTTAGGATCTTGTGCATCCCACTTGGCGCAGCTGCACCACTTCGGCCGCTTGTATGTGTCCACTCTAAATATGAGGCACACATCGTTACGGTTATGAATCGTCCATTCTGTAACTGATGCTCAATTATGTCAATGCTTGATTATCTTGCTTTTATATTATTCAGGTCCTATGTTCGTTCGATCTTTTGAATAAGTAAATGCCGATGATTAAAAGAGTTGGTTCACACTCAGATGGCCTAGGTGGTCCGTTGCGCCTTGTGATTTTCACAAAGTTACGATCTTGTGCATCCCACTTGGCGCAGCGGCACCACCTACGGCCGCTTGTATGTGTCCACCCTAAATATGAGGCACACATCGTTACGGTTATGAATCGTCCATTCGTAACTGATGCTCAATTATGTCAATGCTTGATTATATTGCTTTTATATTATTCCGGTCCTATGTTCGTTCGATCTTTTGTATAAATGCCGATGATTACAAGAGTTGGTTCACACTCAGATGGCCTTTTATATTTCTCCACTTACTACTTATTGTAGACATGTTTAAAACTATTGTTTTTGCTTTTCTTTCTTGTCATTACAGATGCCGAGGTGCTACGTGGTGTTTAGAGGCAGGGTTCCAGGAGTCTACGATCACTGGGAAGACTGCTTCGAGCAGGTGAACAAGTTCAAAGGGAATGCCTACAAATCCTACAACACAAGAGTGGCGGCGGAAGCTAGGTGGTTCATCCATCTCGAGGAGGAACAAAATAAGAAGAAGAAGAACAACACGTGGATGAAGACCATCGCAGCCGCTCTTGTCGCCGTCGCCTCGCTCGTCATGCTATGGTTCCTAGCTAGATGATTAGGTTATCGGCGACTAGATAGGTCACTTGTCCCGATGATGAAGCATCATCAATCGATGTAATCGGTCCCGATGATTAACCGTGTGATGTAGGTCACTTGTATCTATTTGACTCTGATAAACACTTTGTATTCATAATCAACTGTTTGATGTAGCTATTAGGAATTCTAAGCAGTATGATCAACTATGATATATAACTTGTTTGTCAAAGAACTGTTTTGATACATTTTGTCTACTGATATTCCTCTGTATTTGAGCTGTATATACCTGTATAAATACGGTACTGCGTACTTAAAAAAAATACAGCATAGTATAGCCGTGACGCACCAAAAAGAGTACCCGTGACGCACCTGGGAGGATAGGCGTGACGCGCCAAAGTGGATACCCGTGGCGCACCGGCGAACTTAGCCGTGGAGGCATTAGCTTACCCGTGACGCACCTGTATTCATAGCCGTGGCGCACTTCTGGAGTTAGGCGTGACGCGCCCAGAAGTAGCCGCGGCGCACCTAGCCCGTGCGTCACGGGTATTAATAGGCGCGGCGCACCAGCTCAGTGCGTCACGGCTAAACCAATAGGCGCGGCGTGATAGCCGTGACGCGCCCAGGTGCGTCACGGATAAGCAAAATGGTGCGTCACGGGTAAGGTTTTCCCTAGTAGTGCTTGGCGCAGCGAGCAGCGGCGCTGCTTAGGACCCTACTTCGCCGGGGGGTTCTCCTGGACGGGTGGCCCGGGTATCAGACGGATACCCACAGCCACCCCTTGCTTCTTCGACGATGAGCACGCCGAGCGGGTGTGCCGTGGTGATGGCACCTCGGCGTCTGGATGACGCGTTCCATGGTGCGGCTTCACTTCCCACTCAACCAGGCGGGTTGGGTGGGGGGACGGCGCTGTTGGGCTCGCCTCTGGCCGAACACTGCTCACCTCAACCAGGCGGGTTGGGGTTGGCAGCAGTGTCGGTAACACCGTCGCGACCATCGTTGGCTGCGGTGATGGCCTATGGGGGAGTGTCCGAGGCCGACATGGAGGTTCGCTCTAGTGGCCGCCTTCGGGCAAAGCCTGATGCGGATCTTCCACAGGAGCTGCGAGCTTTGGCCCTTGCGCAACGGAAGGATTCGATCTTTGCTAAAGGTAATCTTCATTCAGTTGAATTTTCGTTACTTTCATTATCCAATTCTGAAATTAAGGCGAGAGCTGATAAGCTAGGAGTGTCGTTAGGGAAGAATAAGCAACAAATTAATTCCTCTATTTCGGGTATGCTAGAACAGGAACGTGCTAGATCAATTATTTTCCTAAAAAATAATTTACAAGATAAGCTAAATGATGATTTGATGGATTCCCACTCTAGCTTGGATTTGACGAAAGCCTCTAACCTTAGTGAGGATCTTCGAGATGATGGGGTAGAGCAGAAGGATGATCATACGGATCATCTAACACTTTCCAAGACGGTTAAATGTTACCGGAAGAAGAGTGCTTGCAACTTGTCAAAACCCAGGAGGAGCTCTAGAATTAAAAAAAATTAAGAAGTGAGATGAGAGGTTTAATTTGGAATAGCAATGGGTTTGGGGATCATGCGAAACATCTAGCTGTTAATGAATTTATGAAAGATCACAACCACGATTTTATTGCGTTAATTGAGACAGGCAGATCTTCTTTCACTGCTCATTTTTTGGATTTCCTTGCGGGGGGTAGAGACTTTACGTGGTTCTGTCTACCCCCACATGAACGTTCTGGCGGGATGTTAGTTGGCTTCAATAACACTACTCTTTCAGCACAAACCGCTGTGTCTGGAGATTTTTGTCTAAAATTTCATGTTAACACCAAAGTGGATGGTTTCTTATGGGCTTTTGTTGTAGTTTACGGAGATGCACAAGACTCAAACAAACCCGATTTCCTTGCTGAGTTAGTCTGTATTTGTGATAAAGAAACTCTTCCAATTTTGATCGGGGGGGGGGGGGGTTCAATATTATTCGGCGCTAGGAAGAAAAGAGTAATGATAATTTTAATGCTAGGTGGCCTTTTATTTTTAACGCCATCATTGAGAGTTTAGATTTGAAAGAGATTACTTTATCTGGAAGACAATGCACTTGGGCAAGTTGGGGTGACAATCCGACATATGAAAAATTAGATCGTTTTCTTAATAGCATTGAATGGGAGCAGAAGTATCCTCTTGTTTTGGTGCATGCTTTGACTCGCACGGGGTCTGATTATACACCATTGCTTTTGGATTCTGGGCTTCAGGCGCATGTCGGAAATAAGAGTCACTTCTCATTTGAACTATCCTGGATACGCCAGGAAGGTTTTTATGAGTTAGTGTGTAGAGAATGGATGTCTATTAGTTCTGGAAACAATCCGGTTGAGAGGTGGCAAAATAAAATTAGGCATCTGAGACAATTTCTGCGTGGTTGGGCCAAAAACCTCAGCGGTGAACATAGGAAGCTGAAAGATAAATTAACAACTCTCATTGATATGCTAGATTTTAAGGCGGAATCAACTCCTTTAAACGCGGCCGAACGGGCTGCAAAAAAGGAGGCTGATGAATATCTAAGAAACTTGAAACACGATGAGGAATCTAAATGGGCACAAAGGTCTAAAGTAAATACATACAAGAAGGGGGAAATAATACGAAATATTTCCACCTGATTGCGAATGGCAAACATAGGGAAAAAAGAATATTTCAGTTAGAGCAGGACGAGGGCACTATTATAGGGGATTTAAACTTGCGGGTTTTCATCTCGGAGTACTATAAGAAATTATTTGGGGCACCGGCACCGAATTACGTTTCTTTAGTAGAGGATATGACGGTTGACATGCCTCAGATTTCACCGGAGGAAAATCTTATTCTTACATCTCCATTTACAGAAAAAGAGGTGTTTGAAGCTATATCTCAGATGGAGCATAACAAGGCTCCAGGACCGGATGGGTTTCCCGCTGAATTCTATCAAAAAATTTGGTAGGTGATTAATATAGACTTGATGGCTATGTTTGCTCAGCTATACGATGGAAATTTACCATTATATAAGCTAAACTTTGGGGTCATTACGTTGCTGCCAAAGAATGAGGATGCGAGCCGTATCGAGCAATATAGACCCATTTGTTTACTCAATGTTAGTTTCAAAGTGTTCACAAAAGTAGGAACTAATAGGTTCACCTCTATTGCGAGTAGAGTTATCCGACCAACTCAATCAGCATTTCTACCTGGTAGAAATATTCTGGAAGGGGTGGTAGTTCTACATGAAACTATACATGAATTAAAAAGGAAAAATTTGGACGGGGTCTTGTTTAAAATCGACTTCGAAAAAGCTTACGACAAAGTGAATTGGTCTTTCTTGCAACAAGTGTTAAGAATGAAAGGTTTTTCACCAATTTGGTGCGAATGGATCGCTCGTTTTGTTCAAGGGAGGGAGTGTCGGTATTAAAGTTAATGATGATATCGGTCATTATTTTCAAACGCTAAAAGGACTTAGACAAGGTGATCCGTTGTCACCTATTCTTTTTAACCTTGTAGCGGATATGTTGGCCATCCTCATAGATCGAGCTAAGGAGGATGGTCAAGTAGGAGGGTTGATACCACACCTTATCGAAGGAGGGGTATCCATTCTTCAATATGCTGACGATACGATTATCTTCATGGAACATGATGTGCAAAAGGCCTTGAATATGAAGCTTATACTTGCGATGTTTGAGCTTCTGTCGGGTCTTAAAATTAACTTCCATAAAAGTGAGATCTTTTGTTTTGGTAAAGCTAAGGATGCCCAAGATGATTACCATAATATCTTTGGCTGTGAGGTAGGTAGTTTACCTTTTAAGTACCTAGGCATACAAATCCACCATAGAAAACATCTTAATAAAGAGTGGAAACCGATTGAGGGCAGGTTTGACAGGAAACTTAGTTCTTGGATAGGCAAATTGTTATCTTATGGGGACCGCCTCGTTTTTATTAACTCTGTCCTATCTAGTTTACCTATGTTTCTGTTATCATTCTTTGAAATTCCCGTTGGAGTTAGGAAACGATTGGATTTTTATCGATCGAGATTTTTTTTGGCAAAGTGATGTGAAAAAGAGGAAATACAGACTAACAAAATGGAATATTGTTTGCCGTCCGAAGGATCAAGGAGGCTTAGGGATTGAAGTTTTACAGATTAAAAATATGTGCTTGTTAAGTAAATGGTTCTACAAAATTTTAACTGAAGAAGGGGTGTGGCAAGAGCTGCTCTCTAATAAATATCTAAGGGATAAAACGTTATCTCAAGTAGAGAGTAAATCATCCGACTCACCCTTCTGGAAAGGATTAATGAGAGTTAAGAATGAATTCTTTTCACGTGGCAAGTTCTCTTTAGGGAACGGTCAGCAGGTGCGGTTTTGGAAGATACATGGCTAGGTGATGAACCGTTATCACAATCCTATCCATCGCTGTATAATATCGCCTCCCATAAACATGTTACGGTCGCGGTTGTGTTAGCTCATAATCCTCTAGACGTTCGGTTTCGTAGGAGTATAGTTGGACACAGAAGGGATCGTTGGTTGCATTTGGTGGAAAAGCTAATGGGAGTTTCTCTAACAAATGATAGAGATATGTTCCGTTGGAAACTTACAATGGATGGGTCGTTTTCTGTTAAATCATACTATGCTGACTTGATGCATGGATCCACAAGATTTTTGCGAAAATATCTGTGGAAAATTAAGGTGCCATTGAAGATTAAGATCTTTTTATGGTTCCTTAACAGAAAAGTTATTCTCACTAAAGACAATTTGATTAAGAGAAATTGGCATGGTTGTAAAAAATGTGTTTTTTGCGATGCAGATGAATCTGTAGAACACTTATTTATAACATGCCCTTTTGCCCGTGATATTTGGCATTTGATACACTTCACCTATAGCATTTATCCACCTACTAGCATTGCGAATATGTTTGGTAACTGGTTAAATGGCATAGATAGGAAAACAAAAGCACGAATACGAATTGGTGCAGCTGCTTTCCTTTGGGCGATTTGGAATTGTCGCAACGACGTGGTTTTTAACAAACAAACAAACACTCATTTTTTGCAGGTTGTAAACAAGGCGGTCTATTTTATCCAGATGTAGGCTTTCCTTCTCCCCGTGGATCAGCGCGGACTTATGGATTCGGGCTGTGCTCGACTGATGGCGGTCGTTCGGGCTATCTACAGCCAGACTGGGTGGCTTAATTATAGGCGAATTGATGTGTAATTCGTCGATGTTTGTGTGGCTTATTTTCGTGGCCACTTTATCCGACCCATGACTGTATTACATTTGAACTCTGGATGTTTCTTTCTATCATTTAATAAAATCCAGCTGTGTGCATCGCTTTGATGCAGAGGCCGGGGCCCAGGCTCCCATTTTAAAAAAAACAGGAGTGAGTGATTTCTGAAGTGAACGTGCAGGATGCATATATACCTCTTGTCAACCCAGCCTGGCTCAGTACGCTTGATTGGCTCTGTCCAGACTCCAGAAGTTGTTGCGTCTTGTCAAGATTTTCTACGTCGGTTAAGGCTCCGCTTGGTTCAGCGTTATTAAGACAATACGTACGTAAAAATTACCGGCCGAAACCATCACTAGTGGAAACAACCCCTCTCGTCCAGGGTGCCGGGGGGCAGCTGTCCCGGTTGCAACCAAATCCGGGACAAATGCCCTGCATTGGTCCCGGTTCGTGCGCCCGGGGCAACAGGAATCGCCTGGGCGCATTGGTCCCGGTTCGTGGGAGGCATATCGGTCCCGGCTCGTGCCACGGACCGGGACCAATGCCTAGCCACAGGCCACGTGGCACGCGCATGACCTGTTGTCCCGGTTCAGTCCACGAACCGGGACCAATGCCCCCTTCCCCTATATATACTGCCCCAGCCCCCCCTCCTTCCATCTTTTTTTTTGCTTGGAGGTGTGAGAGAGTGTGGTGTTAGTGTGTTTTTTTTTACTATGCACACGAGGTGTTCGACGAAATTCCCGAGACGCACACAAGCTCACTGAAAATGGTATCTTCGACCGAGGTTAACAAATTATCTTTTTCATCTGTAACTGATACATAAAAAAGTATTATTTGTCGATGTACTGTGGTCATCTCTGTATTAATATGTATTTTGATAAACTTAATTATATGATGCAGATGGATGCACGGCAGCGATGGATGTACGGTGACCGACGCACCTCCGAGTATATGGCAGGCCTGAATGCATTTCTTGCTGTAGCTCAGGCGAACAAAGATAATGGCTTCATGTGTTGCCCATGTGTTGATTGTCGGAACGTCAGAGAACATTCTTCCGAAAGAATCCTTCACGGCCATCTACTTCGGAGAGGTTTCATGCCCAGCTATAATTGCTGGACCAAGCATGGAGAAAGAGGGGTTGTGATGGAAGACGATGAAGAAGAAGAAGAAGATCCTTTGTTCCCTGAATACGACGATACTGCAATGGAAGAGAATGCAGAAGAAGGAGGTGATCAAGAACAGGCATCAGAAGAGCCCGATGATGATCTTGGCCGAGTTATTGCTGATGCAAGGGAAGACTGTGAAAATAAATTGGAGAGGTTGAAGCTGGACAACATGTTACAGGATCACAAAAAATTGTTATACCCAAATTGCGAAGATGGTAGCACAAAGCTCGGTACCACACTGGAGTTGCTGAAATGGAAGGCACAAAACGGAGTGACTGACAAGGCATTTGAGAGTTTACTTCAACTAATGAAGCCAAAACTTCCAAAGGATAACGAATTGCCTGAGAGTACGTACGAAGCAAAGAAAGCTCTCTGCCCTCTAGGATTAGATGTGCAGAAGATACATGCATGCATTAATGACTGCATTCTCTTCCGTGGTGAGAAGTACGAGAATTTGGATGAATGTCCGATATGCACTGCACTGCGGTATAAGATCAGAGCAGATGATCCTGGTGATGTTGACGGCGAGCCCCCCCCCCGTAAGAGGGTTCCTGCTAAGGTGATGTGGTATGCTCCTATAATACCACGGCTGAAACGTCTGTTTAGAAACAAAGAGCATGCTAGGTTGTTGCGATGGCACAAAGAAGACCGTAAGAAAGATGGAAAGTTGAGGCACCCCGCCGATGGATCGCAGTGGAGAAAGATCGAGAGAGACTTTCCAGACTTTGCAGGAGAGGCGAGAAACTTATGGTTTGGTCTAAGTACAGATGGCTTTAATCCTTTTGGGGAGCAGAGCTCCAGTCATAGCACTTGGCCTGTAACTCTATGTATGTACAACCTTCCTCCTTGGTTGTGCATGAAGCGCAAGTTCATTATGATGCCAGTTCTCATCCAAGGCCCGAGGCAACCTGGCAACGACATTGATGTGTATCTAAGGCCATTAGTGGAAGAACTCTTAGAACTGTGGGGCAAACCAGGTGTACGTGTGTGGGATGAGAACGAAGAAAAGCCATTTGACCTACGGGCGTTGCTTTTCGTGACCATCAATGATTGGCCAGCTCTTAGTAACATTTCCGGTCATACAAACAAGGGATACAATGCATGCACACACTGTTTAGATAAGACTGACAGTGTTTTTTTGGATAAATGTAAAAAGGTTGTATACCTAGGGCATCGTAGATTTCTTCCGATCAAGCATCCCTTAAGGAAAAAAGGAGAGAAGCATTTCAGAGGTGAGGCAGATAACCGAAAGAAGCCTGAGCTCCGTAGTGGTAATGATATATTTGATATGGTCAAGGACCTAGAAGTAATCTTTGGTAAGGCTGCTGGCATCCAACCAGTTCCGTACGGCCCTGATAAGCGGGCACCCATGTGGAAGAAGAAATCTATATTTTGGGAGCTACCCTATTGGAAAGTTTTAGATGTCCAGTCTTCGATCGACGTGATGCACGTGACAAAGAATCTATGTGTCAATCTGCTATGCTTCCTGGGCGTGTATGGGAAGTCAAAAGATACGCCTGAAGCACGGGAGGACCAGCAACGTATGAAAGACCCAAGCAACAAGCACACAGATACAGGGCGCCATTCCTTAAGCAGCTACGCTCTTACTAAAGCAGAGAAGGAAATATTCTTTGAAGTCCTTTACAGTATCAAGGTTCCGTCTGGCTTCTCGTCGAATATAAAGGGGATAATAAACATGGCAGAGAAAAAATTCCAAAACCTGAAGTCTCATGACTGCCACGTGATTATGACGCAATTGCTTCCGATTGCATTGAGGGGGCTTCTACCGGAAAATGTTCGAGTACCCATTGTGAAGCTATGTGCATTCATGAACGCAATATCTCAGAAGGTAATCGATCCAGAAATTCTGACAAGATTACAGAGGGATGTGGTCCAGTGTCTTGTTAGTTTTGAGTTGGTGTTCCCACCATCCTTCTTCAACATTATGACTCATCTCCTTGTTCACCTATGTGAAGAGATTCATATTCTCGGTCCGGTATTTCTACACAATATGTTCCCCTTTGAGAGGTTCATGGGAGTCTTGAAGAAATATGTTCATAACCGTGCTAGGCCAGAAGGAAGCATCTCGAAGGGCTATGGAACAGAGGAGGTCATTGGGTTCTGTGTTGACTTTATTCCTGACCTTAAGACAATTGGTGTTCCTGAATCGCGGCATGAGGGGAGACTGAGGGGAAAAGGAACGCTGGGAAAGAAAACAATGATACCTAGGGACGGGCATTCTTTGACCAAAGCACACTACACAGTTCTACAAAATTCTATGTTCATGGCTACGTATGTCGAGGAACACAAGAATATTGTACGGTCTGCAAACCCGGGGAAGGATGACTCATGGATTAAACGCGAACACATGGAGACTTTCGGAAGTTGGTTGCAAACACGTGTTATAAATGACACCACTGTTGAAGATCAGCTATACATGTTGGCAGGGTCACCATCTTCGACTATTGGGAGTTTTCAAGGGTACGAGATAAATGGGAATACATTTTACACGAGCTCCCAAGATAAGAAGAGCACCAACCAAAACAGTGGTGTCCGCTTTGATACAACAAACGAGAATGGAAAAACTGACACATACTATGGTTACATCGAGGAGATATGGGAACTTGACTATGGACCTTCTTTTAAGGTCCCTTTGTTCAAGTGCAAATGGGTCAACCTGAATGGAGAAGGGGTAAAGGTAGACCCGCTTTATGGAATGACAACAGTGGATCTCAACTGTATTGGTTACAATGACGAACCATTCGTTCTAGCCAATGATGTGGCTCAGGTCTTCTATGTGAAGGACATGTCTTCCAGACCGAAGAAAAGAAAAAATAAGGGAACAATTTCATCATACGATGAGCCGAAGCGTCACATAGTTCTCTCAGGGAAAAGAAACATCGTGGGAATCGAGGACACGACAGACATGTCAGAAGATTATAATAAGTTTGTTGAAATTCCACCCTTCACAGTGAAATCTGACCCCACCATCCCGTTAAATAATGAAGATGCTCCATGGTTACGGCCGAAGCGATCATAAGCAAGGGACACGAAGAAAATTCAGAAGACTAGATAGGGATGTTGTTGGTGATGTGTAATAATAAACGTGGAATACATGATCATAGTTCTTATAACGTAGTATGAACGAGATTTTGTTAGCCAAAATGATATTTATACATATTATGTGATTATGAATGGAGTAGGTGCAAGTTTGACCAATAATTTGTATTGATCGGTCAAAAGCTGGCAAGCATTGAGTGCTTGACAACTATGACCAGTCTGACTTCATTATTATTCCCAATGGTGTTAATGTGGTGTCCTTATTCTCCGGTATTGGAGGAGGAGAGATAGCTTTGCACAGGCTTGGCATCCACATGAAGACAGTGATTTCAGTTGAGATAGGTGAAGTTAATAGGAGGATTTTGAGGGGTTGGTGGGATCAGACACAAACTGGCACTTTAATTGAGATTGCCGACGTGAAGTCTCTCACTAATGATAGCGTACACGGAAGGCAATTCATTCCAAATTGATACTGTGGGTTGCCACTTGTCGGTGTTGAAGAACATGTTTCCCAATGGTGTTAATGTGGTGTCCTTATTCTCCGGTATTGGAGGAGGAGAGATAGCTTTGCACAGGCTTGGCATCCACATGAAGACAGTGATTTGAGTTGAGATAGGTGAAGTTAATAGGAGGATTTTGAGGGGTTGGTGGGATCAGACACAAACTAGCACTTTAATTGAGATTGCCGACGTGAAGTCTCTCACTAATGATAGCGTACACGGAAGGCAATTCATTCCAAATTGATACTGTGGGTTGCCACTTGTCGGTGTTGAAGAACATGTTTCCCAATGGTGTTAATGTGGTTTCCTTATTCTCTGGTATTGGAGGAGGAGAGATAGCTTTGCACATGCTTGGCATCCACATGAAGACAGTGATTTGAGTTGAGATAGGTGAAGTTAATAGGAGGATTTTGAGGGGTTGGTGGGATCAGACACAAACTGGCACAGGCTTGGCGTACACGCGCTCCCTGCGGACGTGGGCCGGCAGGAGCTCGCGCCGGCGGTCGATCTCCTCGAGCAGCGCCTGGCCGGTCGGGACCGGCGGCACAGGGATCCGCTGGGGGTTCAGGTGCCAGCCGTCCGGGAGGTGGACGTCAGCATAGAACACCGGCGTGGCGTTGTTCCAGTGCCACTCGGCCTCGTCCACCCGGACGTACCGGCGGAACCTCTTGCCCTTGGGCGCGGCGCTGGGCGGCGGGCGTGCAGCCGGAGGTGGCGCGGGGACGCACGGCGTCCCGCCGAGGCGGACACCTCCAGGGCCATAGCCGAAGGCCTCCGCCGGCGGTGGTGGGACGCGGCCGGCGCCGCTCGAGGAGCCTTCATTCCTGGGGCGCTTGCCGGAGCCGCTGCCGAACCAGCGGGACATGGTGGCTATGGTTGGTCTGCCTTGGGCGCGGCCGGGGTGAATGGGTTGTACGGGCGGCGGGGGGCCTTTAAAAAGGACCCGGGGTGGGCTGGCATGCCAACCGGCGCCCTGGACGTGGCGGCGGTTGCAGGCGGCCATGAATGCGGGCAGGAGCCGAGGCGTGGCGGCGGTTGCAGCCGTGACACGCGCGCGTGGGGAAGTGGGGGCGCGAGAAGCCGAGGCGGGGCGGGAAGACGAGGCGACTGGCCCTTTGACCGTCCTGTAGTCTTAATTTAAGGGACCAGGCGAGCCAGCCAACGGCCGCTGGCCAGTGGCCCCTTCGAACCATTGACTGACCACGCTGGCCAGTGGGCCCTTCGAACCGTTGACTGACCATAATAAAAGACGCGGGCCAGTGGGTCCTTTTGACAAAAAAATGTGACCAGTGGGCTTAATAAAAGACGTGGGCCTGGACGCGGTTGGGGAAGGGGAGGCCGGCTCGGGATTGGGAGACAGGAGCCCAAAAAACATGGGGCCTGGACGCGAAAACTGAACGATTATATATATTTTTTTGTCAAAAAAGTATCCATCCCGGTCCCTTGAACGAACCGGGACGAACTCCCTGGCCCAGGTTCGCCACGTGGCCTATACTTACCATCCCGGGTCCTGGCACAACCAGGACCAATGGGACGGGCCATTTGTCCCGGCCAGCACATCCCGGTTGCACAACCGGGACAACTGGCTCTTACGAACCGGGACAAAAGGCCCTGTTTCCACTAGTGCATTCCCGCGACCAGCACTTGGTTCGTCTTATTCTGCGTCGGTCCGTATTCTAGCTCGCGCATTAACTGAAGGGTGGACGTGGAAAATTTAACGGACCTCTGGAGGTCCCGCACCAAATCCGGTCCGTATAGTTGGGCACAACAAAACAGGGCACAGTATATTACCGGACGGGATTTTAATCCAATATTCCAAGCGAGGCCTAAGGAAAAGGCATGCTGTATAGAACCGTGCTACACGTACGACACTTCGCATACGTACCAAAATCATACACAAAGTGTCGTGCGCTAAGCAATTTCGTGCTGTATATGCATCCTTGCCGGTCTTGAAATTGGGATAGGAAATGGTTTCAAGCAAGTTTTTACAATATCCACTCGCGGTGTTTTCTCTTTGTTATCATATCCACACGTAGGTCACACCCGGTTACTAAGTGATATTTATATTTAGGTGGGCTACTTTTCGCATGTTTTTTTTATTATAGTAGTACATTTTCCAAACAGGATAAGTTTTTCACGTCCATGGGTGGATGTAGTGAGAACCCCCGTACGTGCAGCGCTCTAGTCTTGCTAGCTAGCCCCCGGCCCTATCTCTAGTAGCAGTAGTCTACGGACGCGCATTGGACAACACGGCACCGGCACGCGCACGCCAAGAAGAAACGCTCGATTTTGCGTGCGCAACCTGGCGTGCGGTACCGCAAGCAGAATCCTGGGCGTCACCAGCAATGATGGGGCAGCCAAACCATTGACCAGCCAGCGCTGCCGTGCCGATGCCCGCGGAGCGAGCGTGTCGCGTCGCGCGTGTAGGCATACGCAGAGCATCTGTACCTGGCCACAACCCCCGATGAGGCAAAGCCTGCCCCTCCCGAAGAGCAGCGGCGACAGCACAGGACGCCCCTGCGCAGAAAGTCGCATGCATGCTACTGCTACAAGCGAGATCAGATCAATCACAGACCGGTTATCTTACAATATTACGACCTTCGATGGATGGATGGAACCACACGGCGGCGTGTACACGGATCCACAGACGGCGACGTACGCAGAGCTCGAGGAACGAGGAGCGGGCCGAAGACGAGGAAAGGCCTCTGCGTCGCCGTACAACCTGGACCAGTCGCCGTCGTCGCTCTTCCGGTTGTCGCGGCCGGGTTACAAAGAAAGAAGGGAACAGCTGCCATCGTTACAGACTCCGTCCAGCAGCTAGCTAACTAGCGGCAGAGGTCTCGTACGACGTCGGCAGTGGGCTGTACCAGCGGCGAGCCTCGGCTGCCCAGCACCAGTGCCGTCGTCGCGGGGACGCGGGCCCACGTACACATGGCGCGCGCTCTGATGCCGTCGCGGCCACGTGGCGCATGTTTGACCTATCCTCGCCCATACTCGCACGCACGTACGTCTTCTTCTTGCTGCCGCTCCTCCATTGGCTCAGTCTAATAATCTACTACTGGTAACTTCTACACCTTGTCGATGGTCGTCGCCGGTCCGTCGGCGTCAGCAGCACGCGCCGGCGGCGTAGGCGAAGATCTGGTGCACCACCGTCGCCACCTCGTCCGCCGTCGCCACCTCGCACCCGTCCTCCATCTGCAAACGCAACAGCATTAGCATCAACCATGCAAAAAACAAATGCATGCACCGTAAAAAAAACCACTGTTAATTAGTACTTCCTCCGTTCCAATGAATAAGGCGCGCACGTATTTCGAGATTTGTCTTTGACCAAGAATTTATCCATATATATAATAGTATTTGGTATAAAATCAATATCATTAGAAAGTGTTTTTCACTACGAATCTAACAATGTCAAAGTTGCACTATATAGTCAAGATATTGTTACTCAAATCATTCGGTCAAAGTTTGTCTTGAAATCCGTGTGCGCCTTATTCATCGGAACGGAGGTAGTATTACTGTGCCCTAGACTAGACGGACACTCCTGGCGTGGATCATCGGCATACGTACAAGATCGGTTGGTAGGGCTGGTTTTTGTGAGAAAAAGACACGGCACGAAAGCTGGGGCTTGTAATCATCTCCTTGTCCCTCTGGGAATTAGGCTAGCGCTGTACCGGGCGTCTATCGTATTCCAACGCTCCACCTACATACTCCCAAGGGACTCTACTCACGGCCCCGTACGGTACCAAGCTCAGCTCGCAACGTTCCGCCGGGAAAAACGGCGACTTCGCTTTCCACAGGCAGGCACCAACCATCTATCATGCTGGAACCCACAACACTGGATATTCCAAGATTATCTCTTGTTGATCTTTTTTCTATGTAGTATGCAGTGGCCTCTTGAAAAATGTTTTTCAAACTAACGAAGAATACGAAATGGGATTTCAAAATAAATAACTATAGATATATATGATGCCTTTGAAAACATACTTAAGTACTCCCTCCGTTCCTCAAAAGAAGACATAGAAATTTTGGCAAAAGTCAATGTATAGTAAATTTGACCAATTATATAGACAAAATTATGAATATTTAGATTACCAAATTAATATCAATGGATTCATCATATAATAAATTTTCATAGTATGTTAAGTGAATCTTGTAAATGTTCATATTTTAGCACATAACATTGGTCAAAGATATGGTACGCTGACTTTGGCCTAAAAATACACGCTTCCTTTTTGAGATAGAGGTAGTATAGTGGAGGGAGTAGAAGTAAAATGTTATTGCGCGTTGATGTTTTCACATGAACGTTATCCAGACTTCAAGTAGAGCCAAAACGAGAATCTCTACCATTATCCTTACCTTCTGTCTATTTTACTGTGAATGGAATAATTAATTAACGCATGTAGCGCAAAAACAAAGAGGCCACTATTTAAAAAAAAAATCAAACTAATGAAGAATAATAAATGGGATTTCAAAATAATTAACTGTATGTATATGATGACTTTGAAAACATATTACTTAAGTATGGTGGAGGGAGAGGTAGTGTGTTGATGCTTTCACATGAGCATTATCCACACTTCAAGTAGAGCCAAAACGAGAATCTCTACCATTATCCTTACCTTCTGTGTATTTTACTGTGAACCAAATAATTAAGTTAAGGCATGTAGAGCAAAAACAAAGAGGCCACTATTTGCGGCAGTGAAAATGCAGTTCACCACTAAAACACTCGAGGAACAAAGTTCAATGACAAGACAAAACATAGGACTGAAACTGATGTAGCTGTGAGATGATGACCGACTGACAAGGTACCTTGAGGTTGAAGCAGTAGACAACGACGTCGTTGTCAAAGGAGATCACGGCCAGGTGTAGCACGGCGAGCCGGAGGTCCACCATGACGGCCACGGCGCGCACGAGCCGCCCCGGCCACCGTCTCCCCGCGACGCGCACCCGCACGTGGCCGCCCATATCTTGTTCAATCTCGTTACCTGACAAGTACTCTTTTCTCATTTATGTGATATGACATCCTTGTGATCATATCACGTGCTTGCAAGCGGTGTCGATGTGATATCACCGAGAGGGCTCAGAGTATATCTCTCTGTCATTTGGATGGAAAAATCTCACTCTTGATCCATGATCCTCAACTAATACTTTCCAAATACCTAACGGCACCTTTATAGGCACCCTGTTATGATGTGGCGTATGATGACATCAAAGCACCCTTCTGGTACCAGTGATTGGCATGATCTCATGGTCTAAGGAATAAGTTACTTCGTATGCAAGATATACAATATAAACTAAATGACTTTATCGTATTGTTATCTTGATATTGGGTCTATGTTCATCACATCATTCTTCTAATGACATGACCCCGTTATAAACAACATCCAATGTTCATGATCAGGAAACCTTGATCATCTATTAATCAACGAGCTAGTTAAAAGAGAGGCTTTACTAGGAACCATTGTTTGTTTATTAAACACATATGTATCAATGTTTCCGGTTAATACAATTTCTAGCATGAGAAATAAACATTTATCATAAATAAGGAATAAGATAATAACCACTTTATTATTGCCTCTCGGGCACATTCCCTTCAAAAATAAGTCCATCGTATGCCAAATAACCGCGTCGTAATATTCATACATAAAACTATACATCTTACATAACGGAGGGAGTACCTTGCACTACATCGCATGTGTACATAATCTCGAGCAAGGGTTGACGTCATCTCTGTACAAAATTAAATGAGGCACGAGCAAGCGAGTTACTGCAATGTGTACATGGCTTTCTTCTTCATAAAACCTGGCTGGGCAGGATGTTATAAACGATTTGGTTTCATTTTTAATAAAATGGAGCAATCCCATTTGATCAAAAAAATGTGTTCATGGTGGTCCAGCGGATAGACCGATCGTGTGACGAGAGCTGAGATATGCAGGGCAAGCGTTTTCCAATTAATCTGGACACAGCTGCCGTTGAGCGTTCATGGAAGATGCTCATGTGTTTTCCTATGTCTTTCTGATTCCACTACGTAGTCTAGGCATCCCGCTCGAGCTTTGCGGGGATTCTGCTGTAGAGTTGAGTTTTTCACAACCGAACTCTGTGCTAAAAACCAGCATGAAGATATGCACACGTCGAGGCAGCAAGACCAAACACATAGCTACTCAGCCAGCCAGACATGACTAATTCATAAGAAATATTTGAACTCTAAATACTTATCCCCAGTAAGAGTTAAACCATCCGACTCCCTCTTTTGGAAGGGCCTCCTGAAGATAAAAGATGATTTTTTTTTTATGAAGGGTACCTTGTTGTTGGAAAAAAATAAAGCATCCATTTCTTGGAGGATACCCTGCCTTGGGGACAATCCCCTTTCTCGATAGCATCGGTCCCTTTACAACATAGCCCAATAAAAAAGAAATTTCGGTTTTTGTGGTCATCTCGTAGGCTCCTGCCCCCAAACATAGGTTTTAGAAGAGCCCTAACATCTAATAAGCGGTTAAGACGACTCCATTTGGCCGATCGTTTAATGGAGGTGCATCTTATGGATCAGCTTGATAACTTTACATGGAGGTTCTGTTCATTAGGGATTTTTGAGGGTCAACTCTTTTTTATTAAGGTTGCATGATTCATCATATTAGATTTCTCCATAAATACCTTTGGAAAATGGAAGTGTCATAAAAGATTAAGATTTTTTATGTGTTTCATGTTTCATAAGGTAATAGTTACCAAAGATAACTTGACAAAACATAATTGTAATTGTAGTATTAAAATGTTGTTTTTGTGATCAAGATGAAACCATTCCAAATTTGCTTATAAATTTTCCCCTGCCGAAAACAATTTGGCGCATTGTTTACATGGCCTTTAATATCATCCCCAAAGTAGTATAAGGAACTTGTTTGGGAATTGTCTAAGGGGTATTGATAAGAAAGATAAAGTTCAAATCTGACTTGGAGTTTGCGCTTTACTCTAGGACATTTTGGAATATATACAATAATTATATGTTTAACAATGCAAAAAAATATTTCTTCATGCAGGTTATTCCTCTCGTTACACACTGAATATTTATGTGGTCCTACTAACAACCAATGGGGAAGTGTGTGATGCTTTGGTTATTTGGTGCAACATGCTAGAATCGGTTGCGCCAAATTTATAAAACAAGTGCAACTGACGTTTTAATCTCCAGATAACATGTTGATGCAGAGCCATTTTATATCGTCTTTATTTCTTAGATGGTTGATGCATGTTTCTACCATTTGCGATCCATGATGTAATCTTTTGTAATACTGAAGTCTAATGAATTAATATAGGTTGCATGCATTGATCTATGCAGAGGCCCGACATTCCACATTTGGGAAAAAAATAAGTTTTTATTCAGTTTGAATGGAAAAAACCAAAATGTATGCATGTCCCAAGTAGCAGGTTCCTTCATTTCAGCACATACGCATGTAACGAGCTATGCATGTAACCATGACATGTCTAATTGACTAGAGTATTGTTTATATTGGTAAATAAATAGACCTAAGAAGAATCCTAAAGTTACTTACAAAAGATTTGATGTCTCTTTCAATAAGTAACCACGTAATCCGTTAAGCTCATGTTGTATGATGCCCGCCCATGAACATTTAAGCATATTTTGGACAACTATAGTAGCGAGGGGCACGAGAAAAAGGGGAGAAGAGTAAGCCACTAGTGAAAGTATTGCATTAAGTGGCACAACATCCATTTGGTGTTGCATGACTCTAAAGCCCGGTTATTGGCATGTTCCTGGTGCACTGGTAGAAAATAGGCCTTCCATACGCCCCCATTAGTCCCCAAAAGTTTCGACCCGCGACTATAGGGGTCTCTAGTCGCGGTTCGGGAGGACACCCGCGACCAACAGTATGAGCCCAGCGCGCTCGGTCCACAGCTGGCGGACGGGAGGGGCTTTAGTCCCGGTTGGCCAGGCCAACCGGGACTAATAGGTCCCCAAGGCCTTTAGTCGCGGTTGTCTAGGCCAACCGGGACTAAAGGCCCATCCCTATATATAGGGCTCAGGTGGCTGCACTTAGACACATTTGGTGTCACTTCTACTCACAATATTCACAAGGGGTGGTGGGTTTGCTTTTTGCTCCTCCTATGAACACAAGGTGTTTGATGAAATGCCCGAGAGCATGAAACACACATGATATGAAGTGTCCGAGCCGCACTTGAGCGTTTTCATTTATTTTACCTCCGCGATCGCGGTTAGCTACTTGAACCTTTCATTTATTATTTCCAGCTAGTTAGTTTAACAAATGCATGATGGTTAATTATATACTTTATATAATAATAATGCAGATGAATCGGCAGTGGATGTACGGTAACCGACTCTCCGGCGAGTTCACTACGGGTTTGAAAGATTTCCTCGTAGTGGCAAATGCGAACAAGCAGCAAGGTTTTATTATCTATTCATGTGCTGAATGTAAGAATGAGAAGGGTCATTCCTCCTCAAAAGTCGTTCGCATGCACCTCCTTCGGCACGGTTTCATGCCAAGCTATATTTGTTGGACCAAGCATGGAGAAAAAGGGGTTAGAATGGAAGAAGATGAAGAAGAGGATGATATCGATTTCAACTATCATGACGCTTTCGGTGATACTTTCATGGAGGATGATGCCGAAGGTGGGAAATGGTTTGGTGAAGGTGAAGAAGAGGCACATGATGAGCCCGCTGATGATCTTTGTCGGACCATTGCTGATGCACGGAGACGCTGCGAAACTGACAAGGAGAGGGAGAATTTGGATCGCATGTTAGAGGATCACACGAAGTCGCTGTACCCAGGATGCGACAATAGTCTGAAAAAGTTGGGCTGCACACTGGATTTGCTGAAATGGAAGGCACGGGAAGGTGTAGCTGACTCATCATTTGAAAATTTGCTGAAAATGTTGAAGAATATGTTTCCGAAGAATAACGAGTTGCCCGCCAGTACGTACGAAGTAAAGAAGGTTGTCTGCCCTCTAGGTTTAGAGGTTCTGAAGATACATGCATGCATTAACGACTGCATCCTCTACCGCGGTGCATACGAGAATTTGGATGAATTCCCTGTATGCACTGCATTGCGTTATAAGATCAGAGGCGATGACCCTGGTGACGATGTTGAGGGCGAGAAACCCAGGAAGAGGGTTCCCGCCAAGGTGATGTGGTATGCTCCTATAATACCTCGGCTGAAACGCCTGTTCATGAACAAAGAGAATGCCAAGTTGTTGCGATGGCACAAAAGGACCGTAAGTCCGACGGGGAGTTGAGACACCCCGCTGATGGAACGCAATGGAGAAAGATCGACAGAGAGTTCAAAGATTTTGCAGCTGACGCAAGGAACATAAGATTTGGTCTAAGTACTAATGGCATGAATCCTTTTGGCGAGCAGAGCTCCAGCCATAGCACCTGGCCCGTGACTCTATGCATCTACAACCTTCCTCCTTGGTTGTGCATGAAGCGGAAGTTCATTATGATGCCAGTGCTCATCCAAGGTCCGAAGCAACCCGGCAACGACATCGATGTGTACCTAAGGCCATTAGTTGATGAACTTTTACAGTTGTGGGGCAGACCTGGTGTACCTGTGTGGGATGAGCTTAAAGAAGAGGAATTTAACCTACGAGCGTTGCTTTTTGTAACCATCAACGATTGGCCTGCTCTCAGTAACCTTTCGGGACAGTCAAATAAGGGATACAAAGCATGCACACACTGCTTACATGAGACTGAAAGTGTATTTTTGGATAATTGTAGGAAGAACGTGTACCTGGGTCATCGTCGATTTCTTCCCCGAAATCATAACGTAAGAAAAAAAGGCAAGCATTTCAACGGCAAGGCAGATCACCGGCCGAAGCCCGCGGAACGTACTGGAGCTGAGATATTTGATATGGTCAAGGATTTGAAAGTCATCTTTGGAAAGGGTCCTGGCGGGCAATCAGTTCCGCTGGGAGTTGACGGGCACGTACCCATGTGGAAAAAGAAATCGATATTTTGGGAGCTACAGTATTGGAAAGTCCTAGATGTCCGCTCTGCAATCGACGTGATGCATGTTACGAAGAATATTTGCGTGAACCTGCTAAGCTTCTTGGGCGTGTATGAGAAGACAAATGATACAAAGGAAGCACGGCAGGACCAGCAACTTTTGAAAGACGCAGATGACCGGCATCCGGAATGGTTTCAAGGTCGTGCCAGCTACGCTCTTACCAAAGAAGAGAAGGTCATTTTTTTGAATGCCTGAGCAGTATGAAGGTCCCGTCTGGCTTCTCGTCGAATATAAAGGGAATAATAAACATGGCGGACAAAAAGTTCCAAAACCTGAAGTCTCACGACTGCCACGTGATTATGACGCAATTGCTTCCGATTGCTTTGAGGGGGCTCCTACCGGAAAATGTTCGAGTAGCCATTGTGAAGCTATGTGCATTCCTCAATGCAATCTCTCAGAAGGTAATCAGTCCAGAAGATCTACCACGGTTACAGAACGATGTGGTCCAATGTCTTGTCAGTTTCGAGTTGGTGTTTCCACCATCCTTCTTCAATATCATGACGCACCTCCTGGTCCACCTAGTCGAAGAGATTTCCATTCTCGGTCCTGTATTTCTACACAATATGTTCCCCTTCGAGAGGTTTATGGGAGTATTAAAGAAATATGTTCGTAACCGTGCTAGGCCAGAAGGAAGCATCGTAAAGGGCTATGGAAATGAGGAGGTAATTGAGTTCTGCATTGACTATGTTCCTGACCTTAAGCCGATTGGTATTCCTCAAACGCGGCACGAGGGGAGACTAAGTGGAAAAGGCACGATCGGAAGGAAATCAACGATATGTATGGACGGTCATTCTATGACTGAAGCACACCACACAGTTCTGCAAAATTCGAGCTTGGTGGCTCCGTACTTCGAGCAACACAAGAATATTTTACGCTCGGACAACCCGGGGAAGCCTGAATCATGGATAAGAAAGGCCCACATGGAGACTTTCGGCAGTTGATTGCGAAAACATTTAATGAATGACAATGATGTTGGAGATCAGCTGTACATGTTGGCCAAGGCACCATCTTCGACTATAACGACTTACCAAGGGTACGAGATTAATGGGAATACATTTTACACGATCTCCCAAGATAAAAAGAGCACCAACCAAAACAGTGGTGTCCGCTTTGATGCAGCAACCGAGATTGGGCAAAAGGTCACATATTATGGTTACATAGAGGAGATATGGGAACTTGACTATGGACCCTCCTTTAAGGTCCCTTTGTTCCGGTGCAAATGGTTCAAGCTAACAGGAGGTGGGGTAAAGGTGGACGAGCAATACGGAATGACAATGGTGGATTTCGACAATCTTGGTTACCTTGACGAACCATTCGTCCTAGCCAAAGATGTCGCTCAGGTTTTCTATTTGAAGGACATGAGTAGCAAACCGAGGAAACGGAAAGATAAGAAAACGATCAGTACATCATGCGATGATCCAAACCGCCACATTGTTCTTTCAGGGAAAAGAAACATCGTGGGAGTGGAGGACAAGACAGACATGTCAGAAGATTATAATATGTTTGGTGAAATTCCGCCCTTCAAAGTCAACACTGACCCAAGCATTAAGTTAAATGATGAGGATGCTCCATGGATACGGCCAAATCGTAAGAAAGCAGGGACACAAGGGAAGAATTGATGTGTAATAATTTATTGTGTACCAAACTTTTTTGAATGGATGATGTGAATTATATTATCTCTGATGTGTTTAAGACTAACTCCTTTGCAAAATATTTGAGAAAACGAGTGGAAAGCATGGAAAACAAAAGGTTACTTAAATGTCTCAAAACCTTGTGAGATAAAATATCTGATTTCATAACTTTTATTAAAAACAGAAAACAGACGCGCTAGCGCGCCGCAGTGTCGCCGGAATACAAATTCTTTTATTAAAAAGAGAGAACATACGAACACTACTCCTCGTCGTCGTCGTCGGGGAACTCGTCGGTGAGCTCCTCCGGGTCATCGTCGTCGGCGAACTCGTCGGTGACCTCCTCGTCGTCGTCAGAGGTGCATGATGGTATGTCCGAGATAGGCCCCCACCTCGGATTGTCGGAGGCCCAGACTTCGCTGGCGCGGTCGGCCCGACGAAGCTCTTGCAGCGCCCTCGTCCTCACCTCCCGAGCGGTATCTAACGCGAGGTGGCATTCGAGGCGGCGCTCCGCCCGCTCAGCCGCGCGGGTCTGCCAGAGCTCCTCGTCGGCGCTCTCCTCCCCCGGGTTGTTCCGGTAATACTCGCGGACGACGCGTTCTTCCCTGGCGTCGACTAGGCCCTGAAACGCGCGGTGACGGAGGTGGAGGTGGTCGGCGGAAGTGACGATCTGCGGCTTCGGCGCCCTGGCCTCCGCTTCCCAGACGGTGTGGCAGTCGTTGAAGTTCATCAGCGACCGCGAGCGGTTGAGGCGCCAGGCCGCCGCGTCCCAGGCGCGGGCGGCCTCCTCCGCCGTCGCAAAGGAGCCGAGGGGGATGCGGTCGTCCCCCCAGCGGATATCTGCGCTGAACATTCCGTTCTGCCGTGCTCGGACGACGCGGAAGCCGGTGGTGATGTTCCTCCTCGGAGGCATGGTGGAAGCGTGACGGTGCGTGGAGAGGAGAAGACGCGCTCGAGGCGCGACAGTTTATACCGCGCCCTCCTGGCCACGCGTCACAACTCCCGCGCCACGCGTCGCAACTCCCGCGCCACGCGTCACAACTCCCGCGCCAGGCGCCACCCTAACACAACCAAGCAAATATTTGCACATTACTACCCGAGCTCAAAGTGAACACTGAACCAAGCATGGATGGATGTGTTAAAGGGGGGGGGGGGTGTAGAACAAAACAATCGGTATCACCATCATACAGCCCTACCGTGGCTACTCGGTGCAATATGCATACCAAATGCACGGTAGGACGTATGATGGCGAATCCGGATGTTTCGTATTTGCTCGATAAACTGAAATATATGATGTATCAAACCTTAAAGGGGGATGTAGAACAAAACAATCGGTATCGCCATCATACAGCCCCACCGTGGCTACTGGGTGCAATATGCATACCAAATGCACGGCAGGACGTATGATGGCGAATCCGGATGTTTTGTATTTGCTCGATGAACTGACCGGTGTATGAAGGTGGGCTATATATAGGGTCCTCTAGCTCACAAAGTGTTGTGCTAGGGTTTTGATCCAACGGTTAAGAAACCACCTCATCCAACGGCTCACAACAGCTCGAAAGAAACACACCTTAGCCCTGATCGAACGGATCACAACAGTTCGAAAGAAACACACCCCAGATCCAACGACTCACAAGCGCTTTAAAGAAACACACGATCCGTGTGATTCTATCTGATTGGTCCAAACGAAACCCTAACCCATTTAGTCCCGGTTGGTGTCCCCAACCGGGACTAAAGGGATGTTTTCTTCTCGCTATATATATGTATGCATTGCCACACCATTGGCATAAACACATACAAACTCACCACTCTCTCATGGCTTCTACCGTACCCACTCTAACATTCATCCAGGCGGAGACACTTTCCGCATCGAACTACCCCTGCCCGTGCGGCTACAACGTTCCTGCCGGTTGGATGCTGAGCGCCGGAGGAGTGCCGGTCCCTCCTCTTCCTCAAGGTGTGGCGCGTCGGGCGGCCATCACGAACCACTACTATCACGAGCTCACGCCTGAGCAGCGGAGGAATCCCAGTTGGCATCCCGATAACCATCATACTTGGGATGCCTTCTTCATCAATCGGCGTGAGAGGGCGCTCGCCAGGTATGAGGAGGACGGCCTGCCTCCTGGGAACTTTCACGAGGCCGGTCGTCGGCTATGGTGGTCCGGCCGGACTCTACAGAGCGTCATGGACTACATCGGGGCCGGCGATATCCCCCGCCTGCGCTACCCTCATGCCCAGTCCTGGAGTCGTGATCCTCCGAGGGAGTGCAGAGCACCGTCAGACGATAGTGACGACGACGGCGGCGGCGACTACGACGACTACGAGTACATGTACTATAGGCCTAGGCAGGAGTATGACTAGCAGATATCAGATCATGCATCTATGTTCTCCGTTTAGGTTTAGATCCACTCTAGCCATTATGTACTGCCTTTTTTATCTATATATATATTCAAGATGTGTGTGAATCTTTATGATTAGTTTTATTTTTCTGAATTTTCTGATATATTATTTGTATTTTTAAGATTTTAAAAAGAATTAGTTTTATTTTTCTGAATTTTCTGATATATTATTTGTATTTTTAAGTTTGGGAAAAGGAAAAGTATTTGAATAACCACCTTTAGTCGCGGTTCGTGTCACGAACCGGGACTAAAGGCTCGTTCTGCGCGGGAACGAAAACGCCGCGAAAAATTTCACCTTTAGTCCCGGTTCGTGACACCAACCAGGACTAAAGGCCCGTGGAGGGTACCCCGGGGGACCTTTAGTCCCGGTTGCTGTCACGAACCGGGACTAAAGGCTGGACCTATATATGCGCGGTGGCTTCCTGCCCCAAAATTCTAAGTCCCAAACCCTCGCGCCGGCGCCCGCTCGTCTTCTGCCTCGTCGCCGTCGCGCTCGTCTTCTGCCTCGTCGCCGTCGCCGTCGCCCGCACAGAGGACCGCGCCGTCGCCGTCGGCGCGCCCTTCTCTCCACCGCCTCCACCCTGCTCCGCCCCCACCCCGTCGCCGTCTCTCCGGTAGGTTCCCCGCGGGCCGTCGCCGTCGCCCTCGAACCAACGCCATCGAACGGCGCCATCGAACAGTGGCCGTGGCCTCCTCCCCATCTCCGTTCCCTCCCCCGTGGCCGGAATCGCCGGAGACCCGAGAGGCTAAACTGCAACCGCCGGCCACCATGTGACGCCAGGGGGTGACGTCATGATGACGTCACCTGGCCACTGTTGGCGAGAAATTTTTTTTTTGATGACGTCATCGTGACACGGGGGCCCACTTTATATGGAATTACAGAACATAATTAATCTTCTAAATAAAATAACTTTTAATTTATAATTCCAAAAATTATGGAAAAATATGCAAAATGTTCACAAAAATGTAAGCTATCTGTTTATATCATTTTCAATCATGTTTGACAAAGTTCAAAATGAGACCATATTTGAATTTGTATTAAATTCATTAAAATAATGATGAAAATAAGTTTTAATTCAATAAATTCAGAATATTAAGTGTAATATACCAAAATGACCAGGAAAGCAAATGCAACCTAGCTATGGGGTTCTCCAAGTCATTTGAGAAACTAATCTTGGACACACCTCTAAAGTATGGTTTTCCCCCTCCGGTGGTTATCGTTCTTCCACCCAAAACCCTAGCAATCTGTTTTCCCTCCTTCTACGACAATATTTGCTAAGTCTCCTATATACTTAATTAATTTTTACTACATGCATGTCTGCAGGAGTGACATATGGCGGACAATAGAGACCTGACGGCGGAACAGGAGGCTGCAGGTTTTATATTAGATATCATAGCCGGAGAACATGATGTAATCTCTTCTTATCTGAACCTTGAGGATCAAGAAGGTGTAGGAGGAACAGACATTGTCGATGATCAAGGAGGTGAAGAAGGAACAGACATTGTGGATGATCAAGGAGGTGAAGGAATGGACATTGATGACGGAGGTCAACCGTCGACAAACGATGATCTCCAATTTCAAAGAACAACCACCTCCGGCGAGGTATATATATATATACATTGAGCCTCTCGTGATACAAACTTACTGAAATGTGAATACATATGCACTAACGCGCGCGACTCTCTTTCTTATTTTAGCCCTCGGCCGGATCGAGTACGACAACGCGTGGCAAATCCAAGGCGATGGAAGATTCCGAAATATATACCATCGAATCAGTCGCTGTAACCGGCAAGCCCCTACAACACACCACAAAGTTTATCAACCAATGCGGAGTCATTGTTAGAGACATTGTCCCAATCACCGTCCAGGAATGGAAGGAGCCAAAGAAAACACGTCTTGGTTTCAGTTATGTCCACAAGAGAACGAAAAAGGAGATGTTCAGAAAGCTTATGGTACATTTCATTCTACCTCCGGAATACCATAAAAAAGATGAATTCGGTGAGGAGGTTCCGGGTGGACGTCAGAGGAGGAGGCTAGTCAAGGAGTTCGCTCTTCAGAAGATGGCCGAAGCATTCCGGAACTTCAAGAAAAAATTGTTCCGTGAATATGTCAGCAAGGGCAAGACTCCGCTTTTCACTGGACAACATGAGAAACTGAGAGATGATTGGACAGAATTTGTGACGCAGAAGAAATCGGAGCATTTCCAGGAAATGTCGAAAAAAAATAAGGCTAATACGGATAAGAAACAGTACCATCATGTTATGGGGCCAGGAGGATACCGCGTTTCGGCGCCTAAGTGGCAGGCGATGGAGGACAGCCTGAGGGCAAGAGGAATTCCTCTAGGTACAGAGGGATGGGACGAAAGAGCCAAAATGTGGTGGTACGGGCATGGGGGATCGCTAGACCCGGAGACAGGGGCGTGTGTTCATCGGCAGACAATGTTTGCTCCCACAAAAGACCTTGTTGACGCAATGACCAAAGCTCAAAAGGGCTTGATCAGGTTCAACAGAGAGAGAGACCAACTGACCCATGCCCTCGGGAATCCTAAACACGGAGGACATATACGAGGCAAAGGCAGATTGCCGTGGAAAGTAGGGTTTTCCCAGGAGGGTGACCCGTACTGTTACAGAAGCCGTAAGAGAAATGTGGACCGGGCTGCTGTCGAAGCTGCAGATCTTCTGTCGAAGCTTGCAACGGAAGTAAGTGAGTTGAAGCAGACCGTGGCGGGAATAGTTGAGAAAGAAACAACGGCGGCTGCAGGGCCGCATGAAGAACATGCAGCGGATCAGTGGAGAAGCAGCGTGGCTTCCACGGAGGCCCCGCCTGCAGGTGCTAATGCACCGATGACCGAGAGTCGTGCACCGGAGCCTCACTACCCCGTGGATGATGTAAAGGAGATGAAAGAATGCGATCTGCATTATCCCGTGGGGAACATTTCCATGAAGGTAGCTACAGGCAGTGCTTTACCCTATACACCTGGAGCACTCCATCACAACAACCCCATTCCATATGGCTATGCTCGTGTCACGGTGGAAGACATAGTCCAAGGGTTTGAGGACCTGGAGATTGACATAGCTACACCCGAAGGGGAGAGAAGACTTGGAGATGTGAAGCGCCAGTTCATTCTATGGAAAAAAAAGTACATAGTGTTTCCAGGCGAGACGCCAAGGCTAACAAGTCCACCCCCCTCCGATGGTGCAGGTGCTGGTGGTGGTGCTGGTGCTGGTGCTGGTTCACCTACGCCTCCTTCACTCCATTCGACGCCGTCCCCCGATCCACAATCTCTGGCGGGTAAGCAGCCGTCGGCCCCCATTCCTCCTCCGGCGGTTAAGCAGCCGTCGCCCCCCATTCCTCCTCCGGAGGATAAGCAGTCGTCGCCCCCCATTCCTCCTCCGAAGGATAAGCAGACGTCGTCCCCCATTCCTCCTCCAGCGAAGAAACAGAAGCAGGCGGACAGCAAGGGAACCCGCTCTTGGACTATTAACCGGGAGCCTTATGTACCTAAGACCACACGGGTACCGGAGCCATCACTGAAGCCTATCCCCCCAAGGCCTTGGGAACTTAGTGATGCTGAAACCAAATTGGTCGTGAAGGCTGACGTTGAGAAATGGAAGGCCCGTCAGAAGGCGCTAAAGGAGCCTGAGCCCAAGGAAGTATTCCCTCCGAGTGTAGACAAGTGGGCTACGGGTTTCTTGTCGACACCGTCCCAAGCCGAGAAGAATTTGCCTAAAGACTATGATATTGAACTTCGTAAGCAAGCAAAAATATTGGAGGAGGAGAAAGCAAAAAGAAAAAAAAGCGGGAAACAAGTTGACCAGCTCGGGATGCAGAGTAAACAATCGATCCCCCCGCTCATAGTGAAAGCCGGTCCGGAACAGGACCCCGAGGTCATAAGAGTTGTGGCAGCAATGGGATTGACTGTAGCTACTACCATGGAAAATGCGTCCGAGGCCGGTATGTCTCTTCGTCTCTTTTTAGGCCTGGACGATGCGCCAATGGCTGAGGTAGCATTACAATATGAGAAGAAAGGGCCTCTCATCGAGCCTACGCAGGAAAAGGATCTACCACCACTAATGCAAAGTCTGCTACGTTGGTAAAAACAATTCATATCATGGACCGAAAAAGAACTTGTGTATGTGGATGTTACAGAGGAGCATCACACCAAAAAGTACACTGTACAAGTTGAGATGAGTGCATTGTTCCAGCTGTTCAATCTGCGCGAGCTCGACAAATCTATCCTGAGTTGCTACGTTCTGTAAGTGATTTCTTTCTACCTCATCTCGTTCTTCATTGCCTACACTATATATATATATATATATATATATATATATATATATATATATATATATATATATATATATATTGTCCTAACTATATTGTTGCGTACGCTATTATGCAGATTGAAGATTTAGGAATGCAGAATAAGACTCATCCATGATGTTGGGTTCATTGACCCACAAATCATTAATGGAACTATGTTAAAACGTCACCCCGAAGAAGTGGAGAAAGACTTGTACAATTTTCTTAGAAAACATGAACTCAAAAGTTATATTCTATTTCCTTACCATTTTGGGTGAGTGTTTCTCTCATGTTCCCATTCTCTTTTGTTTACTCCATGCATGGTATGTCTAATCGATAAGTTATGCATGACTGTGCATGTAACGTGTCCGTAGGTTCCACTGGATTCTGCTAAAAATTGAACTTGACACCTCCACAGTTTTTATCATTGACTCTATGAATTCAGATACAAATCTTTGGGTCGACATGAGAAAAATGATGCAAAGGTAATTATTTTCAATCATTTTCGCTCTATATCGATCGGTCTCTTTTGTTCATTTCCTAATATGCAGTAGCTAATAACTCCCTTGTTCATTTAATTTTATTTGCAATGTAGAGTTTGGAGACGGTTCTCACATGAACATGTCGGTGGATTCAAAGATCAGCTACAATTTAAAAATGTGGTCAATGGTGTGGATAAGCAGCCACCGGGGACCGGTCTATGTGGATACTATGTCTGTGAGAACATACGGAAAGAAATCTCTGAGAGGAAGAAGGACGAGGCCACGCAAAGAAGTCTCAATAACTTGCGGAGGGCGCTTACTCCAGAAGCTCGCTTCCGACCAATTCAAGAGGAAATAGCAGGATTTTTCCTTAGGCATGTCATCGATTCCAAAGGAGAACACGATACGTCCACCGACGATGACTATTATACGCATGTGCTTTGAAACTTGTTCGAATTTGTGTATGGTCATCCATCTTAATTGTGTAATATGGAAACTTGTTCGAGGTTGTATATGGTCACCCGATATTGAATATATATTATATATTCCTATTGAATTCTCCTTGTTCGAAATTTCATATATATATATGCATGTATATAGTAGCGTAAAATATATATATATGTGTACTGAAACTTCATCAAAATTAAAATAAAACACAAAATAAAATATAAAAGAAATAAAACAAAACAAATTAAAAAGAAACCAGGTTTAGGGGGCCTAAAACCCTAAACCTGCGCAGGTTTTCAGTCCCGGTTAGCCACAAGAACCGGGACTAAAGGTTCTCCGCCGCGACGGACTCCTGGCGCCCACGTGGACGGGCCTTTAGTCCCGGTCCGTAAGCGGCGGGACTATAGGGGGGGTCTTTAGTCGCGCATAACTAGTCCCGGTTGCGCGGCCGGGACTTTTGGCCCTGGCGAACCGGGGCTATAGGCCTATTTTCTACCAGTGGTGCTTCCTATTCTCAAACACTCATCTTCTGTTGTACCTAGAATGTTATTTTCCTTACTATGGTATGTAATTATTAGGGACTACAAACAAACTTGTTTCTCTACATACTAGCAACCCAAAGAACCTTAGGATGTTATTTTCCTTAATATGATATGTAATCACTATGGACTACAAACAAACTTGTTTTTCCGTATACTAGCTACCCAAAGAACAAGACCATAGTTCTCTAAAGGTGCGATTGACTATGTTATCACGGGTATGAATACGGATACGATGGACTACGTGATCACGGATACGATGGTTGGAATACAATCATTTCTAACGTACATATATATATATATATATATATATATATATATATATATATATATATATATATATATATATATATATAGGAAAATGGTTCCGTACACCTGGGTGTACGTACTCCGAGCGTTCAATATACCACATAGATAAACTGAAGATACCTCTTTATCCTTTTGAATATACTTCATTAGTGAATATTAGATACCTCAAAATGAGTTATATGAAAATTTCCATTCGAATCTCCATATCTTATATTATTTACACATATACTGCTTTTCTGTTATTAAAAATGGTATATTGAAAAAACTGACTATGTGTGTGATACTTTTTTCTTAAAACTTGTATTGAGGTATCTTAGAATAATTAAGTAGGTATATAAAAAATAATAAAGAGGTATAATACCCTCTTATATGAGGTATATTTAATATGGGAGTACGTACACCCAGGAGTATATAATAGGAGTCCTATATATATATATATATATATATATATATATATATATATATGCAAAGAAAAAGACCAAAGGTACGAGGCTATGCATAATGAGTTTGGTATAAATCTATTGAAAATAATAAATTTGTTTGTTACGCAGTTTGGTGCGAGTATATTTATCCATCATAAAGAGGATGACCATTCCACATCTCTTTTGTTTTATAGAAAAATCGCATTTTATATCCAGTAACGATTCGGTGCATCTTAATTATTAAACAATAGAGTTGGATATTACTACTATAAACAATGCCTCTCTTTCAAAATGACAAACAATCAGAACCCAAAAAAATTTCAAGGTATGTTTGAATTATGAAACTATGCACATCTATAGACCATATAAATAAATATCCGAATACCGAAAACCCGAATTAAAAAACAAATTTTGAAATCTCAAGAAAAAAATGAAATTATTCAAATAAGTATCTATATGCCTTGTAATGACACAAGTTTCGTCGAAATACATTGTTATGTATGATCTACACACAAAAAGACAAATATCTGATAAAAAATAGCTTGTTTTTTTCAATTTTGATCCACAAATTTGTCATTTTGTGTGGCCCATAATTCCTAATATTTTTCACTTAAACTTTAGATATCATTATATTATGTGTGTGTATATATATATATATATATATATATATATATATATATATATATATATCTCATTAATTATTCTAAGATATCTCAATACAATTTGTATGGAAAAAATATCATCAGAGTCCTCGGTTTTTTCAATATACCATTTGTACGTACATAAAAGCAGTGTATGTACACGTAATATAAAATATGTAGAAGCTAATGAATTTTTTCAGAAAAATCATTTTGGGGTATGTCGAAGCTCTGGCTCCGCAAATCCCTCAGGTGACCCTATCGGGTTTCGACTAGGAGATGTCATAGGCGCTGGTGGAATCGTCGGTTTGACAGGGAGGCGATATTTACCCAGGTTCGGGGCCCTCGTAGAGGTAAAATCCTTACTCCTGCCTTTTGCTGATCTGTATTAGACGATTAGATCGATTACAGGTGCTCGAATCGAGAGTAGATCTCGAGTTTCAAGGCTTTTGTGGTCGTGCGGTAATACTTCGTCCTCTCCTTTGGGGCTCTCCTGGCTTTATATAGATAGCCAGGTCTCGAGTCCAACCCGGAGAGGATACAAACCCTAGCTTGAGTCGGTTACAATCTCTAACTTAGCCCGCAAGTTGATGCGGGTGGGCTTTTCATGGGCCTTCTAGAGTACTCCAAGGGCGCTTCCTGTCGGGCCTTGATCGGAAGGTGTGAGAGGGGGTGTCCTTATTCGTAGGGCCCAGGATCTATGCCTTCGTCAGGGTATCTAGTATTAAATAGTGAAGTATATTAAAAATAACAATGAAGTATAAATGGTTCATTTATATGGTATACTTCATGAGATTTAAAAATAGCACGTGAGATTTATATGGTATACTTCATGAGTTTTAAATGGTATACTTCATTTAAAAATAGCACGTGAGAGTACGTAATCTCATGTGCAAATATACCACATAAATGAACCATTTATACCTCATTATTATTTTTAATATACTTCACTATTTAATACTAGATACCCCAAAATGAATTTTCTGAAAAAATTCATTAGATTCTATATATTTAATATTATGTGTACATATACTGATTTTATGTACGTACAAATGGTATATTGAAAAAACCGAGGAGTCTGATGATATTTTTTCCATACAAATTGTATTGAGGTATCTTAGAATAATTAATGAGGTATAAGAAAATAATAAAGGGACATAACACCCTCGTATGTGTGGTATATTGAGTATGAGAGTATGTACACCCAGGAGTATGTAACAGGAGTCCTATATATATATATATATATATATATATCCAAATATCCAGAACCATAATTTTTGTAAACATGTAAGGATAATTTTTTAATACAAAAATCAGGCTCCAAAACAACGCTAGGCGCACTACCACATGGGAATCGATGTTGACTGGTCAATGCCTGTCTATGTATACATTACGATTTATTCCTTGGTCCTACTTCAAGCCTCCAGATTTCCTCTTGAGATCACAGTTAGAATATTATTCTGGGAACCTGTAACCATTGGTTTTGATGTCGTAGTTGCTATCGTACAGAAATTATGTAGCCATACTTTGCGTACTAGAATTTTTGTCATCTGAAAACACGCCGTTCATATGGTTTGTGCACCGGTGACTGACTTGGTTTGAAGATCTGATCATCGAAGTCCACATTCCCACCCCCCACCACCGCTTTGAGAGTCTCCTGTGAGAGAGCCGGACCGGGCTGGATCCGAGCCGTCCTCGCCGGCGACGCCGGAGGGAGATGGCGAGGTGATGGCGCCGGGGGTAGATTTAGGTTTAGGTTAGTAGTCTTTCTGTGTGTGCGGCCCTTGGTGGCGTTGTGGAGCTGCATGTTGGCCATTAGCGGCCATGGCCAAGATCTCCCGAAGCTCTTCCTCGATGCTGCGGAGCTGGAGTGGCGTCCAGCGATGTTGGCGACGGGGGGAGTGGTGGACATCTCCTCAAATAAGGCTCGCGTGGGCAGTTATACCGACGATGGAGAAGGAAGGAGAGGATTGAAGTCTGCTGCTGCCAAATAAATTTCGCCCCTCAGATCTACACCCATCGACATCATCTTCGCTCGCCCTCTCCGGTCCGTGGCAGGAGCTGTGAGATTGGTGAGTTACTTTCTTTGAATCGATTTGTGCAGATCTTCGCTGTTGTCGATCTCCTATGGTCTATTCCTCCTCTCTGCTCTGTGACTCCCATGGTGGTGGTTACGAATGGAAAGGATGGATGGCCTACTAGGGATTGGGAATGGTTTTGGAGTTCTAGAACCAATACTTGGAGCACCTCATCAGAGAACAAAGATGTTCGACTGACATCCATGGCGAAGAAGACGCCTACAAGGCCGGCGATGGATTCCGGCAAGAGATTTACCTCCTGTGGGAGGCCCTCCAAGATCCGTGCTTCTGAGGTTATCACCTGGGTAGAGGCAAGTGGCTGCGTCCCCGTCGATGTTCAAGGTTGCAGAGCTCGGTTCCCCTTGCTCCTCGCTGGAGAAGAAGAAGGATCGGATTGCGTTCCCCCTTTTCTTTCTAGGGTCCTTCTTACATATATCAGGGACCTATGTGTAATTTTTAGTTTTTATGGGGTCTCCTGTAATTTCTGGGTCATCCAGCGTTGTTAATCCAACAGGTTCTAGTCCCTTCGGGGACGCTCCTTTGTTAAAAAAAAAGAAGATCTGATCAGGTTTCTACGGTTTGAGATCCGAGTAGGTGTCAAATCTTTCTATTATTGCCAGTTAGTGAATAACTGAGTGATGTGTTTTGGCTCTAGAACTCTAGTGGTTCGATATTTAATTAAAATCGAAAATAATATTTTAAAATTTCAAAAAAAAAAACTAAAAATACATTGCGTGGATACATACACATGTTATCGAAATATCTTCACAGTGTTGCAAGGTATTATGTTGAAATATAGGCTACACAAATATTTTAAAAAATCGGGGCTTTGATATTGCAAAAAAGAACTCATATTTTCTTACAACATTTTCCTTTTTGTATGCAGATCACGTATGAAGATATTTCGGTGCAAGTTTAATCATAAATGATAGACATGTATATACTTATCATATTTTTCTCAGCGTTTTTTGAGACATACGAAGAACGAAAAACGTGATCACAAGTGATTCTTGAAAAAATAAGTGCACATGCTTCCTACGGTGAGGACCAAGGCCAAATAGCTCGTACAGAGCCATGTTCGTGGCAAATCCTATTTGCCGCCGTTAGCGGCACTTTTTTGTCTTGTCGCCTGAAGGGCACCGCTGTTGTGCCGGCCAGTTTTCGGTGTTTGGTGCGATTTCCCTTTTTCTGCTTTCCTTTTTTTGTTTTTTCTGAGTTTCTTTTTCTGTTTTTTTATGTTCCTTTTCTATTTCTTTTTTCATTTGAAAATTGTTTAGCCTTTTTGATAAAAAGTTTTTAGATTTTGAAAAATGTTTACGATTATAATGTTTTTTATATTTTGAAATTTGTTTAAACTGAAAAAAAATCAAGTTTGAATTTTTTTTCACATATAAATTGTGTTCAAATTTGAAAATTGTTCACATTTTAATTTGTAATTTCTGTTCTTTTAAAATCTGTTCGAATTCAAAAATTGTTCAAATTTACAAAATTTCAAACTTAAAAATGGTCATAATTAAAAATGTTTTGCTGTGATTTTGAAAACTATTCGAATTCAAAAATTGTTCAAATTCATAAAATGTTCATAATTAAAAATGTTCAGATTTTCATTTTTGTAAAAAAAATCGTATTTAGCTTTTTCATATTAAAATAACGTTTGTAAAAGAACCAAACAATAATCTTTCTTTATTGGGCCACATTTTGAATGGTCCCATTGAACTTTCCTTTAGGCAGTCGAGCCGAAGTGCTGCCTTGAAGCGGTATATAGGCGCTCCAGAGGTTTGTCTTGGTGAGCTACCAGGAATCCAACGGCCACTGCGAGTTTACGGTCAACCATGGGAGTTAATTGGAATAGAAGACTTGTGTGCCGTGGTTTGCCCACACGGCTGGCTCTGCTTTTATATTGATCAATAACGTGAGTTACAAGGTACAATACGAGTCGGGTATCGAACTCCTACAAGAACTCGTATATGTTTTGGACTAGATACGATATTCTGCCTAATACACCCCCTCAATCTAAACCGTCGTGAACAAGATTGAGATTGGAACTAAAACGACTAAGCAACTCATGAATAACATGCTTAGTGAAAATATCAGCTAGTTGATCTCCAGAAGCAATGAAGCGGACGTCGAGAGCACCTGAAGCAACTTTCTCGCGTACAAAATGGAAATCAATCTCGATATGCTTGGTGCGTGCATGAAAACACCGGGTTGGCAGACAGATATGTGGCACCCAAGTTATCACACCATAGGAAAGGTGGTTTGGGCTGAGAAACACCAAGTTCCTTGAGTACAGACTGGATCCATGTAGCTTCAGATGTACCATTAGCAAGAGCCTTGTACTCCGCTTTTGTACTAGAGTGAGACACAGTAGGTTGTTTCCGAGAGCTCCAAGAGACAAGATTGGGCCCAAGAAAAATAGCAAACCCTCTAGTAGACCGGTGGTCATCAGGGCAACCCGCCCAATCAGCATCGGTGTAAATATTCAGAAGAGTAGATGAAGATCTCTGAATTTGTAAGCCAATAGAAACGGTACCCTTAATATACCTAAGGATTCGCTTGACCGCTTCATAATGATCAGTGGTGGGATGAGAAAGGAATTCGAAAACCTTGATGACCGCAAATGAAATATCAGGGCGGGTTAACGTCAAATACTGGAGTCCTCCAACCAAACTCCGATAGCGAAGAACATCATCGGCAGAAAGAGTGGTACCCTGAGCTCGAGAGAGCTTGTCAGACATGGACATCGGAGTGGTGACATGACGACAATCCTCCATGTGGGCTCGATAAAGAAGATCTAGAGCATACTTATGCTGAGTCAAGTGCATGCCTGCCGAGGTATAAGAAGCCTCAATGCCCAAAAAAAGTCAAGACGTCCAAGATCCTTGATAGGGAACGCTTGTGCCAAGACATGCACAAACGATCAATAGCAACAGTAGAGGAACTAGCAATCACAATGTCGTCCACGTAGACCAACATGTGAATAGTGACACCATCATGAGAGAATAGAAATAAAGACGTATCGGCTTTGCTCGAAGTGAAACCGAGCTCATGAAGTTTGTCACTCAGACGAGCTTGCCATGCACGGGGGGGCTGTTTCAGACCATAAAGAGCACGCTGAAGCTTGCAAACATGCTGAGGGTAACGAGAGTCCTCAAATCCAGGAGGCTGCTGCATATACGCATCTTCCTCAAGAAAACCATGGAGAAAAGCATTGCTGACATCAATTTGGCGAAGACTCCACCCTCGGGACACAGCAAGAGACAGGACTAGGCGAATGGTCACTGGTTTAACAACAGGACTGAAAGTGTCATGATAGTCAATACCCTGTTGTTGTGTAAAGCCGCGAGCAACCAACCGAGCCTTGTGGTTATCAACTGAACCATCACGACGAAACTTTGTTTGGAATATCCATTTACTACCAACAATATTTGTGCCAGGAGGACGCGGAACAAGCCGCCAAGTGTGAGTACGCTGCAAGGCATCAAATTCATGTTCCATAGCAGCGTGCCAGGCGGGGTCAGAAAGAGCTGAGCGATGAGAAGCAGGAACCGAAGCAGGAACCGCAAGAAACGCTCGTCGACGACGATAAGGATCATACCATACAGTTCCGTCAGTGAATTTCTTGGGACGATGAATATTATTGCTGCGTCGAGTGACCATTCGTGAAGTTGTTGACGTAGTTGCAGGAGACGGCTGGATAGTATCCGCATGAGCATCGGACTCGCTGGTGCGGACAGACGGAGGCACGATCAGCTCCTAGTCCAGCGAAGGATCTTGGCGCGGCGAAATTGCCGCTGGGCTAGACGAGCCAGATGAGCCAGTCGAAGCTGGGTTGGCTGGCCCGCATGAGAGGTGACACAGGTGCGCTTGACGAGGAATGCATGGGCTGCTCATGCACGTCGATCACGGGAACCGGTTCCTGCACAGGAAAATCACTAGAAACACCAGGTAGATCAAACGATAACAAAGTCAAGTCATATTTACGCATATTAGGACCCTGGATAGCTGGCTCTTGTGTAGGAAAAGACACCGGGCATAAAGAGGAAATGTCGATGACCACGCCCGGTGTGGCAAAGGGAAAAACTATTTCGTCAAAAATAATATCGCAGGAGATATAGATGCGACAAGTGCTGCGATCAAGACACTTGTAGCCCTTATGCAAAGAACTATAACCAAGGAACACACACATCTTGGAATGGAACTCTAGTTTACGCGAATTATACTTGCGAAGACTAGGCCAACACGCACAACCAAAAGTGCGAAGAAACAAATAATCAGGAGGCTGGTTGAGTAACCGAGTAATGGGTGGAACATTGTTAAGAACAGGAGTGGGCATCCGATTAATAATATAACATGCAGTGAGAAAACCTTCATCCCAATAACGTAAAGGGAGGGAGGAGTGGGCAAGGAGGGCTAGGCCGGTCTCGACAAGGTGTCGATGTTTGCGCTCAACGATACCATTTTGTTGGGATGTATGGGGGCAGGACACACGATGGAGAATACCTGTCCTACGAAAATAAGCGTTTAGGCGATGATACTCACCCCCCCCAATCGGACTGCACAACATGAATCTTAGTGTTAAGGAAACGCTCCACATGAGTTTGAAAGAGATAAAAAAATGTCCTCGACATCAGATTTGTGTTTAATTAAATAGATCCAACAATGGCGGCTATAGTCATCAACAAAACTAACATAATATCTATAACCTCCAGAGGAGGGCAATGCAGGACCCCAAACATCTGGATGAATAAGCTCAAGTGGTGCAGTGGAAACACGATGAGAATGAGTGTAAGGTAATTGATGACTCTTAGCACGTTGACATGCATCACACACTGATGTGTCAAAATCTGAAGAACAGGGAAGAGAATTGTTCTTGACAATACTTTGAACTACATTATTAGACGGATGACCAAGACGTTGATGCCGTTGCCTAGGAGAAAGCTTAACACTAGCTGCAGCATGCCGAGTAGACGAGGACACATGATGAAACGGAACCGGATATAGACCCCCTTGGCTTCTACCTTCAAGAACGATTTTGTTCGTGGCCTTGTCCTTAACACAGAAAAAATCTCGATGAAATTCGATGAAGACGTTGTTATCACTAACAATTTTATGAACGGAAAGCAAGTTTTAGCTAATATTAGGAACATGGAGGATATTTTTAAGAGCTAGAGAATGCATGGAACCAGCTAAAACAGAGTGCCCAATGTGCGAAATAGACAGACCTGCTCCGTTGGCGACTTGGACTTGATCCTTGCCATGATACAGTTCCTGAACATGTAGCCTCTACATGTCGTGAGTTAGGTGGTCGGTGGCGCCCGTGTCCATAAACCAATGAGGTTGGTACTCAGGGTGGTTCTGACTAGTGGATGCGGCGTTGCCGGAACGAGGAGCATCGCCGTTCTGATACTTGCGACAAGCGGGTGCCTCATGCCCCCATATGCCATAGAATTGACAACACGGCCGAAAGCGACGCCCGCCACCACGGCCACCTCCGTGACCGCCGTTCTGGCCACCTCCACGGCTGCCGTACTGGCCACCATTGTGGCCATAGTAGCCAGCACCATCATTGCCACCACATTGGCCTTGGTAGCCACCACCTTGGCCGCCTTGGCCATGGTAGAAACCACTGCCACCTCCTTGGCCGTGATAGCCGCCGCCTTGCGGGCCACCACCTCCTTGGCGGCCTCCACCTTGATAGCCACCTCCTTGCATGCCTCCACGACTACCACCGGTGTTGTGGCCATAGCCACCTCGGCGCGCGGCATTGGCCGAAGACCCGAAGTCTAGCTCGTTCCCCGACTGGTTCTGCATGGCCTCATGTGAAACAAGCATTGAATAGAAATTGGAGAGGGGGATGGTGGCGGTGGGATTGGTGTTGGAGAAGACACTGAGCGACGCCTGGAGAGGCGCAAAGGCGTTAACTAGCCAGCAAGGATGTAGTCGATCAACTCTTCGTCGGGTAATGGACTTCCGACGGTTGCCATGGCATCGGCGAAACCCTTCATCAGGTGGAAGTAGTCCGCCGCCTTCATGTCGTGCCGCTTCGTCGTCGCCAGCTTGCAACGATAGCCACTCAGACTCGCCCGTCCTTGGGCGGAAAACATGGAGCAGAGGCAGCTCCACACGGAGGTAGATGTGTCACGCCCGATCATCTGGGCGAGGATGTCTTCGGTCATAGATCCGAGCATCACGCTTAGAACACGCTGATCCATGCGCTGCCACGTGACATAATCAGGATTGACGTCGGTCTTTGCATCCCCGCCGATGCCGGTAGTGATGGTCTTCGGCGACGCGGGCAGACTGCCATCAATGTAGCCAAGCCGTCCCGATCCGATGAGATTGGGGATGACCTGGGTCTTCCAAAGCAAGAAGTTGTTGCGATCAAGACGAACCGTGATGGTGTTGCTCTCGCCGATCGGAGGGGAGCCGACGGCGGAGGAGGAAGAAGCGGAAGAGGTCGTCAACGCCATGACAGCGGATGCAGCGGCGCGAGAAAGAAAAACCTAGAGCGTTGGCTCGGATACCAAGTTAATTGGAATTGAAGACTTGTGTGCCGTGGTTTGCCCACACGGCTGGCTCTTCTTTTATATTGATCAATAACGTGAGTTACAAGGTACAATACGAGTCGGTATCAAACTCCTACAAGAACTCGTATCTGTTTTGGACTAGATACGATATTCTGCCTAATAATGGGCACGGTTGAATTTCCGACAAGCCCACGGTTGTCGTCTTCTGTGTCGGAATAGCGAAGAAGAAGGGCAGGTTAGGAGGAAGACGACCGGCGTTGGAGTTGGACCACCCCATCGTCTCCGGCGGCTTCAGCTTGCTCGTCACGGAAAGGAGGAAAAGGAAGGATAAAGAGAGAGAGAGAGGGATCATGGTGGAGCCAGCCAACTAAAGCGGGTCAAAAACTCACCGTGGCCACGATCGCTCGAAAAGGAGTCAGTTCGGACTGCACCTCCACAGCCACAGGCCGAGACCCAAATAGCTCTTTTCTTTTCCCCAAAAGTAAAGAAGAGAGGACATCGATGTATAGCAAAATGGTGATGTATATACTACGTACGTGGTGTATGTACGTGAACGTGATCTCGAGCAGGGGACGATGTCATCTCTGTAACCGAGTTAAATGGGTGGCAGGAGCAAGCGAGAGTGTACTGCAATATCTGTATGGACGGATTGATCGTGTGACGAGAGCCGAATCACGCGTTTTCCAATGCGGACAGCAGCCTCGCTTTGAACCGTTGAGCCTTCATGGCCGATGCTCAGTTGTTTTCCAGCTTGAACCGAACTCTTGGCTCCATCTTACGTGGAGGCAGCAAGACTGAAATAGGGTCACAGGCAAGACGTAACAATGTGTGACAAGAGGCAACAGCGTCGGTATGCGGAGAGCGAGGATCCATGATTGGGGTTGTCGTCCCCTGCACAAATCGCAAGACATAGGGCCGCAGAAAACGGGTCTCTGCCCGAGTTCGTCCAGCAAGGACAAGATCACCATTGCCAGATGTGGTAACTTGCTAAAAATTCAAGGAAATTTGATCCGCAACAGAGGTATGAACTTCCTACCCCCCCCCCCCCCCCCACACACCACTTACATCTATCATCAACTTTAACCATAATTATAGCCTCCTACTCAACTGTCATGATGAACTTTCACCATGGTTAAAAATTAGTAGAGACAAACCATAATCTGATGCCAAAAACAATATGTTTCTACTTTCCATACTGATATGATCTACTTTCCTTTATGGTTCATATATACTTCCAGAGCAATTGTTATGATAAACTTTCACCATGTTTTCAAATTTGCACAAAACCCATGATCTGATGAAAAACACATGTGATTTTCTCCTATTAATAACTAATTAGCACACCAATCATGAATAACCATACCACAAACTTGAACAAGACAACCATGTTTTCTATATTATCCATGAACATAGCAGAACAAACATGACATGGTAGCACACACACATGAATATTAGCACAACATCTGGTTCTCCACAAAACAGAACAGACTAAAAAGAAACACAAACTAGCTAGTGAATTTTGATAGATGGACTAGAAGATTATGCCTTGGTTTCCAAAAGAACAGTTTGGTCTTCCAATTAATAACAGAAAATCCTGCACCATTCTAACTGATTCATAGCCTGTTGCAAGAACAAAATGAAATAATTTCCATTAGTAACATGTTCCATTTATGTGTCAAAAAACTGCAGGTACAAACAAATGGATGATGATGAAGATTTACAACCTGATGGATCAAACCAAGGAAATTTCATGGTTTCCATCTCGGATAACCAAGGTAGACTTACCACAATTCCTACACCCTAGCTAATATATTGGGTGTAAAGCACCTAGGATACCTACTGCTATATATCATGTTTACTTACTGCAAAACTACCAGGATAATTATTAGTATATATCAGGTTTACTTGGTGCAACTGCCAGGATAACTATTGCTAGACAACATGTTTACATGGTGTAACTACCAGGATAACTATTGGAAGATATCAGGTTTACTTGATGCAAACTGACAGGATACCTGTTGCTAGATATCAGTTTTACCTGTTTCAACTACCAGGATAACTATTGGTGGATATCAGGTTTACTTAGTACAACTGTCAAGTTTCTAAGAGCCATGCTCCATTTCCTATTTTAATCCTGATTATGACTGCATTTCATTATTATAGCTACCAGAATAATTGAGAGTGGATACCAACTTGTTTATTTATAGTTATCAGGAGAAAAACATATTAAACAGTTTCTAATATGATTTTCCAAAAAAAACATGACTTTCAGGAAATGTTCGTGTCGAAGGTTATGAAGAAGATACAGTTGCAGCTACACATGGTCCAGTTGACATGGAAATGACGTTGGGAGAATCAAATGTTCACACCCCTAGAGCTGAAGCGGAAAACGCAAATAATGCTGCAACAGAAGCTATATCCACACCGCAACCCCCTGCCACACACATGAGATTTCACACGCTGCCGGAGATAGAGAAGCACTATAGGAGGTATGCAAGGAGAAAGGGCTTCGACATACGATACGACTACAGAAAGCCATCTGAAGTTACCGGGGATATAATAAGGGCAGGTATAGTTTGCACGAAGGGTTGAAAACCAGCCAAACTGAAAGAAGACACGCAAAACCCAATATCCGTGGTGTCGGAGAGAAGGAGAAACACACATCCACGCACTAACTGCCCTGCACACATGAGAGTGAAGTTTCGAGATGGAAGTTGGGTTGTCACTGACTTCAACGACGACCACAACCACCCCATGATCAAAACATGGTCGTTGACAGGATTCTTACGTGGACACAGTGACATACCGCAGGAAGACAAGGACCTCATCACTCTGCTGCATTCATGCAACTTGGAGACAAGTAGGCAGATGCAAATCATGACAAGGTTACAAAGTTCACTTGAAGGCCTAGGTTACACCTCAAAAGATATGGCAAACTTTAGATCAACCGTTCGTGCAGACAAAAAGTGGACTGACATGCATGATACCAGGGCATACTTTGAGAAATGGAAAGAGACTGACCCCAATTTCTTCTATAAGTGTAAGGTTGATGAGGAGGACAGGGTAGTTAATCACTATTGGGTCGATGGTGCAGCAAGAAAAGCATACAAAAAGTATAATGATTGTGTCTCCTTCGATACAACATACATGAAAAACACTTACAAAATGTCGTGTGCCCCTTTCATCGGGATAAACAATCATGGGCAGTCGATTCAGTTTGGTTGTGCATTTGTGCACAATGAGTTGATAGATAACTTTATTTGGATTTTTGAGGCATTTCTAGAAGCAATGGATGGTCTAGCGCCACTAAACATAATAACAGATCATGATTTTGCAATAAGATGCGGGATCGACAAGGTTTTCCCTCATGCAAGCCATAGAAATTGCCGGTGGCATATTATTGGAAAAGCAATTGAAGAGATTAGGCCATTCCTTGCAAAGAATGAAGAACTTCGGCAAGCTTTCAGCGACTGTATTAACACTAGCTTGACAAGAGAAGAGTTTGAAAGAAAATGGCAAGAAATGGTTGTGAAATATGGTGTTGCACAACATGCAAAATTAGCATCTTTGTATGAGAAGAGGAAATACTCGGTTCCATCTTATTTAATGCACAATTTCTTTCCATTTTTGCAAAAAACTCAACGCAGGGAGGGGTTCAATGCTGTGCTCAAAAAGTATGTCAACCCTTTCTATTCAGTGCTAGAGTTTGTTAAGCAATATGCTGACATACAAGCTAAGATAATGAAAGCTCAAAATAAGGTGGAAGCAGACAACGCACTGACCACGACTTCAGAATTTTGCTATCACCCAATTGAGCATCAGGTGTCAAAGGTTTACACACCCAACATACATGTCCATTTCCGGTTTGAAATGCATAACATGTATTCATACAACATAAAACAAACAGGCGAGAAGATATTTCTGACTAAATGCATTACAGAATATGTTCCAATCTACTAGAATCGGGCCTACGAGGTTTATGCAGATCCTGCGAGCGAAGAATACAGATGCACATGTTGCAAATTTGAGAGAGATTGAATTGTGTGCTGCCACATTCTAAGGGTAAGAAATTTATGTAATTATCAGGTTTATATTTCAAAGCTACCAACTGGATGCTTCATAGTTACCAGAATATTAATTCATAAGTGGCATAATATGTGTGTGCATAATTATCAGATTTATATTTCATAGCTACCTAGTACATAGTTCATAGTTACCATAATATTAATTCATAAGTACCAAAAAAATGTGTGTGCATAATTATCAGGTTTATATTTCACAGTTACCTAGTATATACTTCATAATTACTAGAATATACTTCATAAGTCCCAGAATGTGTGTGTGCATAATTATCAGGTTTATAACTCATAAGTCCCAGAATATGTGTGTGGAGACTATTGGCATATTTACTAGGTTAATAATTTCGAAAAAAATGCAGACTATGGCATAGATTGGCATAACCAAGCTGCCAGATGCATACATCTTAAGAAGGTGGACATGGAGCGTGGAGGACGATTTGGTTCAAGAAACACCAGGCAAACCGTCTGTGATGCCAGAGGAATCAAGACAAATGATGAAACTTGCACTCTATTGTTTCGAGTTTAAATCTCTAGCATTACAAGGGAACCAGACACAAGATGGCAGGAGGGAGTTGGACACCCATTTGAAAAGTATAAGGAAAAATTTGCCTGATCTTAAGAGAGAGCAGCTGAAAAGAGTTAAGAAATCTACTGCTGCTGCTAAGGCTCATGCTACTACAAGTAGCCCAACTACAGCTCCGACTTGACCGCATCCAACGTCAAATACTACCACAAGAGCTCCTCAGAGATGAGCAAGCTCGGGACTTCAATCAGGAATCAAAAGGCCAAGAAGTAAAGCTGAAGCTAAACCTACAACACAAAACTGCGAGTCTGACACAACTGCTCCTGGCACGCAAGCAGATTCAGAATCATCGCAGGCTGCTATTCTCCATGACCCTCGGATATCAAACACTAAAGGAAGAAAAAAGAAGCAGGCTTTTCAGAACCCTTTCAACATTAACAGAAAGGAAATCCACACTTGCAAGCAATGTGGGTCAGAGAATCATGACTACAGAACATGCCCGGAAAGGGGGGAGCTACCAAAAGCAAATAACACATAATCAAATGAAAAGGAAGGAGAAAACAATATGGTAGAGATGTCTTTAGTTATTCATATGAAAAAACAAAAACTGTATTCATGTCACTTATTGTGTAAAACTTGTGTGGTAGAGATGTTTCAATCTACACATTTTAGAGTTTATGTGTTCACTATTCACTGTCTAAGATCATTAAAGGGTGTGGCTAATTCTCAGTAGAATGAAAATTAAGATAATTCCCACACTAGTAGAAACATCACCTTTCGTCCAGAGCCAAAATGGCATTAGTCCCGGTTGTGTTACGAACCCGGACGAATGCTTTGCATCCGTCCCGGTTTGGACGACCGTGGGTGCATAAAGGCCCTATGGGGCATTCGTCCCGGTTGGTAAGGGGGCATTCGTCCCGGTTCGTGGCTTGAACCGGGACCAATGCCCTAACGGATGCCACGTGGCCTACGCAGGGGCATTTGTCCCGGTTCAAGCCACGAACCGGGACGAAAGCCCCCTTCAGATAAAATGGATTATTTGTAAAATCCAGAAGTAATTGAAAAATGCTCCAAATTGGGTGATTCAAATTTCAGAATGTTCAACAAAGTGTGCTCTACGTGTTTCTGTCATTTTGAAACTTGACAAATATGTTATATGGCACTTACTCAATAATTACAGAAATTGCTTAATAAAAATGAAACTTGAATAAATCCTTACTTTTGCCCTGTTAATCCAAATCGAGCAAATAATGTGTCAAAATGTTTGTCTTAACAAAATCTACACATCCATTAGATTATCTAGTATATTAAAAATGCAGCTCCCAAGTTTTGCAACATATTTGTGGTAGGTCCTTCACAAAAAAACTTTTTTTGACACTCGGAAAAAAGAAAATGGTTTTTTTATTCAACAAAAAGGAAAACTTCCTTCGTGAACATTGTCCGTACTTTCAAGATGCATATTTGTGTGGAATATGCGCATATTAAAATAATCTATGCCATAGATTTGGCCATAACACCCATCATTTGTACCGAAACCCTGGAATGTTTGGAGGAGATAGCTCCTTTTTGTGAACACATTTTCAACACAACTTTCGTGTTCCAGATTTATTATTTTTGGTGGATAGTAGGACATATATGAGGACACCACACGAAGGTATTGCATCATTTTGGGTTTCTTTGAATTTTATGGAATTTTCTCAGCCGGTTTGAGGGAAAAGTCAAGACGGCGGGCATTATCGTTCATTGCAAGGGCTTGAATATTGAGAAACTCTTGGTGTATTTGTGTTAAAATAGGTAGCTGTGTAGCTAAAAATGATTTTTCCAAAAATCATGAGCAAACTACGAGGCACTTGTATTTCAAATTTGACCCGTTTTCAACTGAATCGGCAGAAACTTGTGTTTTTCAAAAGAGGTGGATGAAAACCTTTTCTAAGGAAACAAATTGTTTATTTGTGCAGCTCCAAGTTTTGCAACATATTTGTGGTAGGTCCTTCACAAAAACCATTTTTGACACTCGGGAAAAAGTAAATAGTTTTCTCTCATATTTGTGGTAGGTCCTTCACAAAAAACCATTTTTGTCGAGTTCACACCACAAGCTAGTGGGTTCCATAACATGTGTGTAAAAGTGTTTTATAGATTTTGTATTGCAAAAATTGCACTCCGGGGTGTGACCTGCTTCACCGGCATCCACTTTTCTCTAGAGAGTTTACATGCACTTATAGCGTGATAGTCCCCGATTGGACAAGCCGGAGGAAATTTTTTCAAGAGTTGGGTTATAGATGATATGGATGTCATATTTGGATTTATCTCATTTTTCTAATCGATTTAGACATATTATTTTTCAAATTTCGATTTACGGATTTGTAGATATAAATTATTCTATATTAAATAAAAAATAAGTTAATTATTATTTACATTGAAGAATATTTTAATTCAAGATTATTATTAATGATTTTTTTATTTAAATAATTATTTCGATACATAAAATAAAGTTGTGTGACATCATATTCCATGGGTTAGTAGGATTGATAGGATAATATTGTCAGGTAAGCATCTGTTCTTTCTAGGTAGCTCATAGGTAAGGAACTAAGAAGTTAAGCGTGCTAGGGGTAGAGTAATCTTAGGATGAGTGACATGTCGGGAAGTGTTATTAGAGATGAGTAACTTAGATTGTAATTAAGAATGGTTAAAGATAAATGAGTGTGTAGTACGATTAAACGATTAAGAAATTCAAATACAAAAACCGGAAAAAAAATTGAAAAAAAAATTAATTTCTTTTTTAAAATTAGTTTTTTTTAAAAAAAAATGGTGAGGAGGCATTCATCCCGGTTCGTAACTCAACCGGGACGAATAGGGAGGGGCTGTTGGAACGCGTAGAGATAAACAAAAAAAATTCCTACGCGGTACTTCCAAGATCTAGCCGAGGTAGAAGGCCACGATGATTACGACTAGACGCGCGGTTGCGGATTATCGATGAAGCGCATCGGGGCAGTGCAGTCCACGATCCGATCCAGCCGATCCGATCCCGCGAACATCGAAGTGCTGAACGTACAGCACCTCTGCCGGTATCCACACGTACGAGGAGGAGCTCCAACGGCGGACTGCTAGGTCCGGTGCGACGGCTGGACTGAATGGGACTAGGGTTCCCAACACATAGAAGTGGACTAACGTGCCCGCTGGGCAACCTGCGCCCCTCTTTATATAGCGAATGGTAGTGGGCTTTACAACACTTGTGGCCCATTCCCTATGTGAGTCCGACTCACAAATTAGTCCATTTCCGGTTCGGGTCCAACCCGACCAATACAATTGCTCCCGCTCTTAAGTGTGTGACCCTGCAGGCTCATGGCGACTTGGACACGATTAGAGTCCGACTCTCAATCGATCAATCGGTAGCGGCTCCTAGTAGAACGTGCCGACTCCCAAATCCCATTGAGTCATGACGACATACCTTCCAATGTGATTTACATCTTAGTACCTTTTGCCTCACGATATACCTTGTCGAACTATAGGCAATTTATCGTCATCCCTTAAATAGCTCGACTCTCTTCTCGATCCGTGATATGCGATTCATCTGACTAACTCTTAGTAAACAGACACAGTTAACATTTAACTGAGTTGCGCATGGCCATGCTTCCTGAATCATATCACTCGAGAGGGCCCAGAGAATATCTCTCCATTCGGAGGGGCAAAATCCCATCTTGATTATCCATATCACGCAGGTTGCTTCTCATTCGACCCGAACTCTGCCTTTATAGTTGCCTTGTCACAAAGCAGCGTTTAACAGAACCTAAGTCGGTGATCCACAACTCGGATTGTGCGACAACCTCAGGTCTAAGGATTACATTGATTGAGACATGCAAATGACGACTTGCTCGTTGCATCTCAATGTGGGTCGGTCCGACTTGCTAAACTCTTTAGCCAAGTCTGTGACCGTTGGAATGGCATCACCATGCCCATGACAAGTGGAACCATGTCATCAGCCAACACTCACATTAGTCTAGTGTGTGTGTCCAGCACAACCTTAATGACCAAGGACAATTAGTATGAACAACATGAATACATAGTTCCACAATCGAATCACATATTCAATGACATATATCAGGTGTTCAAACCAAAGGACAACTTAATAACTTTATGAATACATTGGGAATTACATCATCCATGATTGCCTCTAGGTCATATTTCCAACAGTCTCCCACTTGCACTAGAGTCAATCATCTTGGCATCATATGCCTAGGCATCTAATGCCCATACCTCTCGTGTGCGCCTCGTGCTTAGGCTGTGGTAGCGCCTTTGTCAACGGATCTGCAATATTTGCATCCGTGTGTACTTTGCATAACTTGATATCACCTTGTTCGACAAACTGGCGAATGAGGTGGTACCGCATGAGTATATGTTTGTTCTTCTGGTGTTGTCTAGGTTCCTTGGCTTGTGCGATAGCACCATTGTTGTCACAATATACGTCCAAAGGATTGGACGCGCCCTGAACCACACCAAGATCTATCAGGAGGTGCCTGATCCAAACAGCTTCCTTTGCCGCCTCCGAGGCAGCAACATACTCAGCCTCTGTTGTAGATGCAGACACCGTATCTTGCTTGGAACTCTTCCAGCTCATAGCTCCTCCGTTCATTACGAACACGTATCCAGATTGCGAACGAGAATCATCTGAGTCGGTGAGATAACTCGCATCTGTGTAACCCTTTACACTGAATTCCTCATCACCTCCATAAACTAGGAACATTTCCTTAGTCCTTCTCAAATACTTAGGGATGTTTTTAACCGCTGCCCAGTGGGCTTCGCCAGGGTCAGCCTGGTATCTGCTCGTAACACTTAGAGCATAGGAAACATCTGGCCTAGTAGAAATCATGGCATACATGATGGATCCGATTGCCGAATCATACGGGATCACACTCATCCGACTTTGCTCATCAGTCATCGAAGGACACTGAGTCTTGCTAAGTTTTATGCCATGGGACATCGGCAAGAATCCCTTCTTGGACTCTTCCATTTTGAATTTCTTCAAAACTTTGTCCAGATATGTACTCTGACTCAATCCAATGAGCCGCCTTGATCTATCTCTATAGATCCTGATTCCTAATATGTAAGTCGCCTCACCCAAATCCTTCATTGAGAAACTCCTTTCCAATGACTCTTTGGTTTCTTGCAACATCATGACATCATTTCCAATCAGTAATATGTCGTCCACATATAAGATTAGAAAATTTACTTTGCTCCCACTAAACTTCTTGTATAAACAAGAATCATGATCACTCTTGATGAAGCCAAACGATTTGACTACCTCATCAAAGCGAATGTTTCAACTCCGAGATGCTTGCTTCAACCCATAAATGGATTTCTGAAGCTTGCATACCTTGTCAGCATTAGCCGGATCGACAAAACCTTCGGGCTGTATCATATACACGTTCTCAGTTAAATTTCCATTAAGGAAAGCCATCTTGACATCCATCTGCCATATCTCATAGTCGAAATAGGCTGCTATGGCTAACATGATCCGAATTGATTTAAGCATCGCTACGGGCGAGAATGTCTCGTCGTAGTCAACTCCTTGAACCTGTCGAAACCCCTTCACGACAAGTCGTGCTTTATAGACGGAAATATTTCCATCCATATCAATTTTCTTCTTAAAGACCCATTTGCACTCGACGGGTCTTGCACCGTCAGGCAGATCAACCAAATTCCAAACTTGGTTTTCATCCATGGACTTTAACTTGGATCTCATGGCTCCAAGCCATGACTCGGAATCAGATCCCACCATCGCTTCCGAATAAGTTGCCGGCTCATTACTGTCTAACAGTAAAACATCACGAGCATTTTGTAATCTGGCAGATCTCCGTGGTTCAGGTGCTGTTACCGGTGTAGGTACCACGACCGGCTCAGCCTCCAAGGCGTTCGCCGACTCACCCCTAGCCGGTTCCTCTCGAATTTCTTCGAGTTGCACTGTGCTCCCACTGACTTCTCGACCGAGAAACTCTTTCTCAAGGAAGACACCATTCCGAGCGACAAACACTTTGCCCTCTTCCCGGTTGTAGAAGTAGTACCCCAAGGTTTCCCTCGGATACCCCACGAAAATACACTTATCCCACTTGGGCGTGAGCTTGTCCGACTGAAGTCGCTTGACAAATGCTTCACAACCCCAAATCTTAAGAAAAGACAAACTTGGCCTTTTGCCAGTCCACATCTCAAGCGGTGTCTTCTCTACTGACTTTGATGGTACTCTGTTTAGTGTGAACGCTGCAGTTTCTAGACAGTAACCCCAAAATGATAAAGGTAGATCTGTCCGACTCATCATTGATCGTACCATGTCCAACAAGATCCGATTTCTCCGTTCCGATACACCTTTTCTCTGCGGTGTACCCGGCGGAGTGAGTTGAGGAACTATTTCACAACTCTTTAGATGGTCATCAAACTCGTGGCTCATGTACTCGCCTCCACGGTCCGACCGTAGAAACTTTATTTTCTTGCCGAGCTGATTTTGTACCTCACTCTGGAATTCCTTGAACTTTTCAAAGGCTTCTGACTTGTGTTTCATTAAATAGATATATCCATACCTACTCAAATCATCAGTGAAGGTAATGAAGTACTCATAACCACCTTTGGCTGTCGTGCTCATTGGACCATATACATCATTATGTATTAGTTCCAACAAGTCGGACGCCCTTTCACAACTCCTTGCAAAAGGTGTCTTGGTCATTTTGCCTAGTAGGCATGATTCGCATGTCTCGAATGACTCTAAGTCGAACGAAGTTAGAAGTCCATCATCATGAAGTTTCTTCATGCGCTTCCAACTTATATGACCAAGCCGACAGTGCCAAAAGTAAGTCATATTCAGATCATTTGGTTTCAACCTTTTAACATTTATGTTATAGACTGATTCACTATCAAGATTAAAATAAATAACCCGTTCTGAACGGGTGCAAAGCCATGAAACATATCTTTCAAATATAAAGAACAACCATTATTCTTAATATTCGACTCATAACCTTGTCTCATCAAACATGAGGCGGAAATAATGTTTCTACTAAGCGCTGGAACATAATAACAATTATTCAGTTCCAATAAAAATCCTGAAGGTAAATGAAGTTGCATCGTGCCGACTTTCAACGCAGCGACTCTCGCCTTGTTGCCGACCCGAATATCAACCTCTCCTCTTGCCACGCTCCTAGTTCTTACCAGTCCCTGCAACGAGTTGCATATGTGAATAACTGATCCAGTATCATATACCCAAGAACTATTAGGCGCATCAGCAAGATAAATGTCTATAACATTGCACACAAGCGTACCTGAGTTGGAAGTCACACCTCCACTCTTGGCTCTGTCAGCCAAATACTTAGTGCAGTTCCTCTTCCAGTGGACATCTTGCTTGCAATAGAAGCAATTGGCTCCGGCTGTAGGAGATGACTTAGTCTTTGAGGAAGCACTCTGGACAGGGCCATGGGCGCTACCTCCTGACTTATTCTTCTTCTTCTTAGTCCAAGAACTCTTCTTAAACTTAGCCTTATTTTGCACCATCAACACTTGACTAGCGCCTTTCTTGAGATCAGCCTCTGCCGTTTTGAGCATCCCATGTAATTCAGTGATACTCTTATCCATACCATGCATATGGTAGTTCGAGATGAACGGACCATACACACTAGGAAGAGAGTTCAGAATTATATCAGTAGCGAACTCTTCGTTAATTGGGAAGCCCAGCCGATCCAGAGACTGTATGTAACCAATCATCTTGATTACATGCGGACTCAGTGGATCGCCGTCTTTCAGCTTACAGCCCAGCAAAGCTTGAGAGACTTGATACCTCTCGGTCTTTGCCTGAGCCTGGAACATACTTTTGAGGATTTCGATCATATCGTAGGCCTCAACATTTTCGAACTGCTGCTGCAAGTTCGGTTCCATGTGTGCAAGCATAAGACAGCTAATATCCGTAGACTCATCTCTAATCTTACGGTAGGCATTCATGACAGCGACAGTCGCATTGTCATCTGGCTCTTCTGGAAGTGGAGTTTCTAGAACATGTTCTTTCTTGTCATGCTTGAGGCCTATCCTCGTATTACGGTACCAGTTGGTCAAATTAGTTCCATTAAGCTTATCTTTCTCTAGGATTGACCTCAACGCAAAAGTGGACAACTGAGGAAGGTTGCTAGGTGCCATTTATCTACAACAGAAAATATGCAAAAACACTTAAGACATGTATTCATAAAAGAGCAGGCATATAAAAACGCCTTAATACTTATGCTCCCACTAGAACCAACATCCCTCCGATGGTTGCTAAGTGATTGAAGATCCTAAATAAGCAAGCCGACTAGTGAGCTTTAGCATCACCGCTAGCCGTTAAGTGATCTAGGTAGGCAACACCTTGCCAATCGTATCCAATACGACTCCTGTTAGTTGGGTGGCATCACATGCCCCGCCTCCCAACCTACCTCGCCCCGAGCCCCACAACCGTTGTGATGGACTCGTCTAGATTACCAAATGCTTCCGCTTGTAACAGTCCGACTCAAACTCACCTAATCGGAAAGAATTGGTAGCACCTCAATTTTATGAGCCCACTACCAAGAATGTCCGACTTGTGATGGTGCAGCACTGGCGGGGCGACCGACTAGACCTTCTTTGAGGGATTAAAGAATCTACCAACTATCTAAATAGAGGTAAATAGAGACATAACAATAACACAAATAAATCAATTATAATGTGAAATGGTATGGCTCTCTTCATGGTGATCTCCATCTCCACGAAGCTTGCAAGTCGACTCGTGCCAACTCTTGTCATGTGCCATCTTGCTCCATGTAGCCGACTTGTACATCGACTTGCATGTCATCCGGGTTCTCCAAGAAGCTACACTAGCTAGTAAATGAAAATTTACATAGAGAATCCGACACGCGGGTCGTTATACAATAAATGACAGCACCTAGGCTCCAGCCGGCTGACAAGAACATGATACGCAGATCATGTATGGATTACGCACATCACATGCATATAAGCCATACCATTCACAACTTCCTACAAAAACAAGTTATGCATAGACACGATATCTACCGGCGTTGTGAAACTCGTAACGACATCTAAGACGCTACGACAGGGCGAAGCCGGCGGTCCCGATCATGGATTTCTTCATCGGATAAAACGATTTTACCCAAATTTGATCTGTATTCCGATTCGATCAAACTCTTTGATCTTCGATCACCGCAACTGGATTTATGTGTCACGGTATACCCCGATGGCGGAAACCGACCGGTAGGGGTAAGTTGTTCCACGACCTTAGCAGTATGATCACGGAAACCTGATCATCCATTAACCCCGAGTACGATTGATCCAATCAACCTTGTACAAAACCGATCTATCTCATAGACCGACCACCAAAACAGCAATTAGATCACATCTAACGCTAACTTCATATCACATATGTACGGATCTCGGGCCTAATACCAGAAACTACCGCTCTGATACCACTGTTGGAACGCGTAGAGATAAACAAAACTTTTTCCTACGCAGTACTTCCAAGATCTAGCCGAGGTAGAAGGCCACGATGATTACCACTAGACGCGCGGTTGCGGATTATCGATGAAGCGTGTCGGGGCAGTGCAGTCCACGATCCGATCCAGCCAATCCGATCCCGCGAACGTCGAAGTGCTGAACGTACAGCACCTCTGCCAGTATCCACACATACGAGGAGGAGCTCCGACGGCGGACTGCTAGGTCCGGTGCAACGGCTGCACTGAATGGGACTAGGGTTCCCAACGCATGGGAGTGGACTAACATGCCCGCTGGGCAACCTGCGCCCCTCTTTATATAGCGAATGGTAGTGGGCTTTACAACACTTGTGGCCCATTCCCTGTGTGAGTCCGACTCACAAATCAGTCCATTTCCGGTTCGGGTCCAACCCGACCAATACAATTGCTCCCGCTCTTAAGTGTGTGACCCTGCAGGCTCATGGCGACTTGGACACGATTAGAGTCCGACTCTCAGTCGATCAATCGGTAGCGGCTCCTAGCAGAACGTGCCGACTCCCAAGTCCCATTGAGTCATGACGACATACCTTCCAATGTGATTTACATCTTAGTCCCTTTTGCCTCACGATATACCTTGTCGAACTATAGGCGATTTATCGTCATCCCTTAAATAGCTCGACTCTCTTCTCGATCCGTGATATGTGATTCATCTGACTAAGTCTTAGTAAACAGACACAGTTAACGCTTAACTGAGTCGCGCATGGCCATGCTTCCTGAATCATATCACTCGAGAGGGCCCAGAGAATATCTCTCCATTCGGAGGGGCAAAATCCCATCTTCATTATCCACATCACGCAGCTTGCTTCTCATTCGACCCAAACTCTGCCTTTATAGCTGCCTTGTCACAGAGCAGCGTTTAACAGAACCTAAGTCGGTGATCCACAACTCGGATTGTACGACAACCTCAGGTCTAAGAATTACATTGATTGAGACATGCAAATGACGACTTGCTCGTTGCATCTCAATGTGGGTCAGTCCGACTTGCTAAACTCTTTAGCCAAGTCTGTGATCGTTGGAATGGCATCACCATGCCCATGACAAGTGGAACCATGTCATCAGCCAACACTCACATTAGTCTAGGGTGTTTGTCCAGCACAACCTTAATGACCAAGGACAATTAGTATGAACAACATGAATACATAGTTCCACAATCGAATCACATATTCAATGACATATATCAGATGTTCAAATCAAAGAACAACTTAATAACTTTATGAATACATTGGGAATTACATCATCCATGATTGCTTCTAGGGCATATTCCCAACAGGGGCATTTGTCCCGGCTGTCCCATCACGGTTGGGCAACCGGGACAAATAGCCCCTGTAAACCGGGATGAAAGGGGGGGGTTCCCTACTAGTGCCAGTAACTTGACGGTCAAGGAGTGTCAGTTGCAACCCATGTAGAAATCCATGACTAATACAAATCATAAAGGAAATGCAACGGTTCGGGGCATTCTTCTTAGTTGCACACTTTCAAATGAAAAGAAAAATGACAATTGCAACTTAACTTGCAACTCATAGGTGCACAAATCGAGATATAAACCAACGATGTAGGACTCCAACAAACGCTAACTAATTCCAATCACTGAAAGCAATCAAAATTCTGAACTACGAGCATTCCTCGTTTCAGAAAGGAAGTCTGAGGCAATTTTAGCCCTGAACTGCGGATACGTTCTAGGTTGAGAGCCAAGACCCAATTGCACGGACATTCCAGTTATTATTGCTAAGCGACGAGTACTACCCTCCACACCTGCGTACGTATGCCTGTTGTGGTCATGCGTGCCTGCCTACATTCCCAGTTCCCTCTCCTGACACCGTGGGGCCTACGTCCAAGGGTGTTTACATCACGGGAGAAGCTCGGGAGAACATGAAGAACCTCGTCGTCGGCGAGATCTACATCAACCCTGAAGGAGAGAAGATGGTGGACGATTTTGGCTAGGGGCCAGAGTCGGATCTGCTCGAATCTGGATCTGTCGTCACAATCGGCCGGGTCAACGTCTTCGTCGGCATGGTACGTGCGTTCGGTTCAATCCCTGACGATTTTGGATTTGATTCTGTGTCAGGAGAGGCCACCCACGTTCAGTCGGACGGAGAAGAGTCGGTCGGGACGGTGGACCCGATAGAAGAACCCACCACGAAGAGGGAACAGCCAGAGGAGCCGGCATGGACCCCGCGTGGCCGGGTCATAAGAGAAGATGATACCGAGTCTATCTTGCACCTGCTGGAGGACCGGTACGAGGAAAATAGCTGCGATGAGGAGGAGTATGAGTCTTCGCCAAGCATTGCGCGCCAGGTCGCGGTCTACACGTCCCCTGCAACCAATCTCAATCAGGGGAACGTGAGTACGGCCGCGGTCGGAGAGGCGCAAGCATTGGCCCAGCAGCAAAATCCGGCTGACGGAAATCCGGTCCTGACCCGGGTTGACAGAGAGTCGGCTTCAGTCACCAGCCGAGCGGCGGATAGCGAGCTGCAGACAAATATGTTTGGGTTCCTGGCTAACAGGACGCCCGGGGCGGGTCCTTCGAATCCGCAACACCCGGCCCTGTTCAGTAACAATATTGTCTTAGACCCAACAGTGTTAGCTACTGTGATAACCCCGGAAAACGCCGCGGCACGTGCCAGGGACTTGGAGGTAGCACGCCGCGCGCTGGAGCAACAAAGAAGGGATGTGGAAGCAGAAAAGCAAGGGGTAGCCACGCGTCAACGCGAACTGGACGCGCTGGAAAACCGGCTCCGGCTGAGACAAGCAGGGTGCACCAGAGATACCAGACAAGATTACCGGCGATGGGTGGAGTCATAAACCCTAACGCACTGTTCTTTACACCCCAGGATCAGCCGATTCCGGTTGTGAATCAGGAAACTGTGCATCAGCGGGCCACTGGAGCAGGACAGCCGGCAAACGTGCAGGCCGGGTTACCCACATTACAGACTGGGGTCACTGTCGGCAACACAGCACCACCACCACCACCATCACGATTTCGTACGCCGCCAGGTCACTTCAATAACCCCATGGATAACGTATATTCCGCAACGTTAGCATTGAATCAGATCCCCGTAAGAGAGTCACCTCATGCGGAGCAGACCCGACGGGCGATCGATTTGTTGCATACGGCAGTGGCTCAGCAGGTTAATTACCCGGATAATAGGAGTGGAATGCATGGAACACCTTATATCAGCCAGCAACATGGCAATGCCGGCAATATTCAAACAAGTTCAGCGCGACGGAGGGCAGAGCAGCAGCAAATGCCGCCTCCTCCCCGCGTGCAAGCAGCACCAGCAGTGTCAGCAGCAAAAGCTATTGCGGATAGTTCCAGAGCTAGGAGAGCCGCGGCCGGGTCTGCGGTGCACGGACCAGCAGTAGCGCCACGTCCAGCCGTACCCCCCGCAGGATCGCATGTTTCCCGGGTGAGGCCAGTACCGACTAATCTCACTGGGCCCAAGTGTCTGACGGATAACATCAGGGCTGAGCCTTACCCGGATAAATTCAAGGAACCGGGTAAAGTAGTGAACTATGAGCCGACTATGGATCCAGAAACATGGTTGAGCAGTTATGAGATGGCTATGTCGATTCGCAACGCGTCTGAAAATCTTCAAGCCAAGTTCATGTATTTAATGATGTCGGAAGGAGCAGCAAAGTTGTGGTTCAACAATTTACCGGAAGGATCTATCAAGTCGTGGGGTGAGTTGAAAACTGCGTTTATGAAGCATTTTCATGGGACATGCAGGAAGTTGTTTACTATCGACGATCTAGAACGGTGTGTGCAAAAGAAGGGAGAGTCGGCGCGCAGCTGGGTGCACCGGGTTATGGCGATATTGCATTCATCTATAGATATTCAGCCGAAGGACGCGTTGCAAGCTATGGCCAAGACATGCAAGTATACACCTTTAGTGCAGAAGTTAACTCGCATGAAATCCAGTCGGAATGCTTCAGAAGTTACGATGGGAGAACTAATGGATGCGTGCAACAAACATGCTGCTACGGATACCACGGAAGAGGATATCGATGACAAGAAAGCAAAAGCAAATGCGGGTAATAATGGAAGAACCGGCAATGGATCTACGCCGGGTAACCATGGAGGTAACAATGGGAACAACCAGAACAAGCGCCCGTTCGAGGGGAATTCCGAATTTGTCGCCAGCACAGAAGCCGGGTCTTCAAGGCCCAGGGCAGAAGGAAATTTCAATGCAGGAAATCATAACGGAGGAAATTATCAAGGGCCACCAAGGCCGGGTAACAACTGGGATATCTTCAGAATGGCGTGCCCGAAACACAGCAGGAACGGAAGGCCGGCTAACCACTCATTGGAGCAATGTGCGGATTTGCAGAGATGGAAGAACGAGGAAGTGAACAAGGCTATGCGAGGTGCAGGCCGGGGAGGAGGACCGGGTCCGGGTGGAAACCCGAGCAACGGCCCACCCCCAGCAGGTAAGCCGGGAGTTGGGAATCCGGGTAATAACCAGGGAGGAGCTGGAGGTTTCCAAGCCAACCCCAAGCAATTGGGCCAATACCACGTTCACACCACAGGAACTTCTAACAAGGATAGAAAGATACTAAAGAAGGCAGTAAACTCGGTTTCCTCGGCTGTCCCGAGATACCTGAGGTGGTCCGAGCAAGATGTAACGTGGAGCAGAAGAGATCACCCGGAAAGAATAGAACACCCGGGAGTCCTAGCATTGGTGGTTGCGCCACAGGTTAATGGTTATGAGCTGAAAAAGGTCTTAATGGATGGTGGAAGCAGCATCAACATCCTATATTGGGAAACTTTCTTACGCATGGGTCTCAAGGAGTCTCAGCTACAGAAAAGTTCAACAATTTTTCACGGGATCGTGCCGGGTCACTCAGCGTGCCCTGAAGGAAAGATTACCTTGGAGGTTGCTTTTGGAGAATCAAAGGATAATTTCCGGGTGGAGTGGCTCACGTTCGAAGTGGTGAAGTTGCGCAGTCCTTATCACGCGCTATTTGGGAGGCCGGCTTACGCCAAGTTCATGGCCAGGCCGTGTTACGTGTACCTACAGCTAAAAATCCCGGGTCCTAAGCAGACCATCACCATACATGGGAGCCGGGATATAGCGGCTGAGTGTGACGAAGGAGATGCGGAAATGGAAGAACAAGCCTGTAGAAAGGAGGAGCTCAAGTATTACCGGTCTCAAGTAGACCCGGATGACAGGACAACGCTGAAGAGGCCTAACACTGAGGATGAGAGAGCAAAATTCAAAGCAGCACAAGATACCAAGATGGTGGCCTTTGTCGAAGGTGATCCCTCCAAGCAATTTGCCATAGGATCTAACCTGGATGATGAGCAGGAAAAAACACTTGTGGAGTTTATTCGTTCAAATCAGGATGTGTTTGCTTGGACGCCTAGCGATATGCCGGGTATCCCCGCAGAATTGGCAGAGCACAGCTTGCATGTTGACCCCAAATCCAGGCCTGTGAAGCAGGGCCTAAGAAAGATGAATGAGGAAAGAAGAAGAGCTATAGGAGAAGAAATCGCTCGGCTGTTGACAGCCGGCTTTATCATGGAAGTATTCCACCCGGAGTGGTTGGCAAATCCGGTTCTCGTGATGAAAAAGACTAATGAGTGGAGGATGTGCATTGATTATACGAGTCTCAACAAGCATTGCCCAAAGGATCCGTTTGCACTTCCAAGGATATATCAGATCATAGATGCAGTGGCTGGAAGTGACCTATTGTGTTTCCTGGACGCATATTCCGGGTATCATCAGATCAAGCTCAAGAAGGAAGACTGGAAAAAAACATCGTTCATAACCCCTTTTGGGGCCTTTTGTTACAAAACCATGACTTTTGGACTGAAGAACGCCGGCGCAACCTATCAGCGGTGCATTCAGAAGTGCTTTGAGGACCAAATTGGACGCAACGTTCATGCTTACGTGGATGACGTGGTGATCAAGACCAGAAAAGCAGAGACATTTATTGATGATCTGAAGGAAACGTTCAAGAACCTGAGAAGATACCAGATGAAACTTAACCCGACAAAGTGTGTGTTTGGAGTACCAGCAGGGAAATTACTCGGTTTCATCGTTTCAGAGAGAGGGATTGAAGCAAACCCGGATAAAATCAAAGCTATCCAGAGTCTGAAAAAGACGGAAAACCTGAAGCATGTTCAGAAGCTTACGGGTTGCGTAGCAGCGCTGAGCCAGTTTATATCAAGACTCGGAGAGAAGGCAATACCCTTGTACCGGCTCTTGAGGAAATCTGATAAATTCGTTTGGGACCAAGAGGCGGATGAGGCATTCGAGGCACTAAAAAAGCAACTATCTGAGGCACCAGTCCTAGCAGCCCCGGGTCCTAAAGAGCCCATGTTACTATACGTTGCAGCGGGGCCCCGGGCGGTTAGCGCAGTGGTTGTCGTTGAGCGCAAGGAGAATGGAAAAGATCACCTGGTTCAGAGGCCGGTTTATTATGTCAGCGAGGTGTTATCAGAAGCAAAGCAGCGCTACCCACATTGGCAGAAATTGGTTTTCGGGGTCTTCATGGCCAGCCGGAAATTGAAGCCGTATTTTCAGGAACACCCCATAACAGTGGTTAGCTCTATACCAATGTCGGATATCATCAGAAACTCGGATGCAACAGGTAGAATAGCCAAGTGGGCGATCGAGATGGGAGGTTATCACATCAACTACGAGCCCAGGTCAGCAATCAAATCTCAAGCTCTAGTGGATTTCATTAATGATTGGACTCACACAGGCATGCCCACAATGACTCCAAGTTCCGAGTCTTGGATAATGCACTTTGATGGTTCTAAGCAATACGAGGGATCAGGAGCTGGAGTGGTTCTCACATCACCCAAAGGAGACAAGTTGAGCTACGTGTTGCAGATTCACTTTGATTGTTCCAACAACGTGGCCGAGTATGAGGCATTATTGCATGGATTGAAGATAGCCAAGGAGATGAACATTAAGAGGATACGGTGCTATGGAGATTCGGACCTTGTGGTGCAGCAGGTCTCGGGAACTTGGGATAGAAAAGACGCAACTATGGCAGCATATCGCAGAGAGGTGGACAGGGTTGCCGGGTATGAGGTGGAGCATGTAGATAGAAGAAAAAATTAGGCAGCAGATGCACTCGCTAGACTCGGCTCGCGCAGTGAGCCGGTTCCACCCAATGTGTTCCTGGACGAGCTATGGCGGTCGTCAGTTAAAACCGAGTCTGAGGAAGAACTGGCTAACAAAGACCCGGATTTGGAGCTCCTGGCCACAATACGCACTATTCCCGAGTGGAGAGAGCCGTTTCTGGCTTACCTATCACGGGGCGAGTTACCACAGCAAGAGGTACTAGCAAGGCAAATTCTGAGGCGAGCAAAAGGGTATTCCATCATCAATGTGAAGTTATATAAAAGGAGTGCCGCAGGAGTATTTTTGCGCTGTGTAGCACCAGAAGAAGGCCGGCAAATCCTGAAAGAGATCCACGAAGGCGACTGTGGGCATCACGCATCCACAAGGTCCCTTGTGGACAAAGCATATAGGCACGGTTTCTTCTGGCTCACAGCCTAGCAGATGCGGAACGCTTGGTGGCAAGGTGCGACGGATGCCAAAGGTATGCCCGCCAAGTCCATGTGCCGGCTATGGAGTTGCAAACAATTCCTTTGACCTGGTCTTTTGCCGTTTGGGGTATGGACATGGTTGGCCCCTTTCACATGTCACCTTGCAAAAAGACACACCTCCTGGTGGCTATCGATAAATTTACCAAGTGGGTTGAACTTATGCCAGTTACCAATTGTGAAGCGATTACGGCAGTTAAGTTCCTGAAAAGGATTATCTACCGGTTCGAGTATCCTCATAGTATAATTACCGACAATGGAACCAACATGTCCCTTGGCGAGATGGAGAAATTCTGTGGTAATAACGGAATCCGGCTTGATATAGCTTCCGTAGCTCATCCACAAGCCAATGGACAAGTGGAGAGGGCAAATCAGGAGTTACTTCATGGATTAAAGCCACGATTGCGAGTCCCATGTATCAGAGCTACTGGAGCATGGGTTGAGGAGTTAGCTTCAGTGGTTTGGGTTATCAACACTACACCTAACAGATCTACTCAGATGACACCGTTTTTCATGGTTTATGGTGCAGAAGCGGTGCTGCCGAGTGATATCATCCATGACTAGCCTCGAGTATCGGCTTACGTTGAGGTGGAGAACGAGAAGACCCGGCAGGACGCCGTGGATATGTTAGAAGAACACAGGGAACAAGCTTTGGAGAGATCAGCCATATACCAGCAGGATCTGAGGAGATATCACAGCCGGAGAGTCAAAACTCGGGTCTTCCAGGAAGGAGACCTGGTTCTGCGCCTGGTACAGTCAAAGGAAGGAAAAAACAAGTTATCCCCGCCATGGGAGGGACCGTTCATCATAAGCCGGAATCTGCACAACGGATCATATTACTTGGTAGATGCAAGGGAAGAGTCGGCTACTGTTAATGACACCGCTCATACCACTTCATCTATGCAAGAAAGAGAAAGACCATGGAACGTGGCTCAGCTGCGTCTTTACTATACTTAGTATAGGCTAGATTCACAAAGCGGAATTACACGATGTAACAGGCAGCAGGTTTCACACGCACTCTTTTCCTATCCAGGGTACCTAAGGAGACTGGAGGGTTTTTAACGAGGCGGCTCGCTGACCTAACTTTTCTCATATCAATAAAGAGATGGTTAAACAATATATTGTTTTCTTTTCATGTGTTTTTTATCAAGTTTTTTATCTCTGTTGTGTTTTTATTTTTTCTTCCAGGTAAGTATTATTTATTGTTCTTAGTACATTAGTTTCTTTAGTAAATTGCATATATTTAGGTCTTGGGGGCTGATTGCTTGAATAGCACAGTTACAAACTCAAAGGCCCGGCCACGATGCCTATGAGTTATCAGGGCCGATTACTTGCAAACAAGTACGGCTGCAAGCTTATAACCGGACAAAGGAGCCAAACTTTCTTGACTTTTCTTACTTAAGCTCGATGTGACTCGCACTAAAGTGGCATGCTTCGCTAGCGTATGATTACAATGAGTCATGATGCCCAATGGGACTAGCCTGACCCTGTCTTCGTACAGCTGTAGCAACATGATTATCCACGCGAAAGCCGGCTTACAGTACAAGAGAGTCAAAACGGTCATCTAAACCACAAGTTATGCAGAGTACAAGGTTAATAACCGGAAACTCAAGGTATATCAAGCATAACTTCAAAACCTATGTGAAACGGCTCTAGGTTTTGGGCTTAGCATGTAACAATTTGTTCCTTTTGAAAGACCCAACACCCCAGACTCGGAATTTCGGGCCTTGGGGACTTGGGAATTTGAAAACAGAAACAAATTATCTAGCTATTCAGCTCAAAAACCCAAAAATCCGAGTCTTGGGGACTTGGGGACTTAGAAAAAAGCCCACTCGTCAAAACCCATGAGACCCGGAAACCGAGTCTCACAAAAGGAACCATAACAGAAAGTCAGAAAATCAAGGATGAAAAAGCTCAAAGTTAAGAAATATCAAATTCAAGCAAAAGGCCAGAAGGGCCACGAGATATATTAAGGTTTTAAACGTATTACAAGCCACGACAGTAGTATCATAAAGTGCACAGGCGCACTATCAAAAGAATAATTGTTTTAAAGGCCATCGGCCGAACAAACTGCTTGAGATGGTTGCGGATGAAGGTTTACTCGGCCTCCTGAGTCGGGTTTACAGCCTTGCCCTTGTCTTCCGGGTCTTGGTCCTGGTTTCGCTCCTTAGGGGCCTTCCCAGCGTCGTCACCCGGATTGGCAGCGTCAGGACGAACAGGCGGGCGGACAGCCGGAGTAGAGGTGGTAGGCGCAGACTCAAGCTCGGCTTTTCTCTTTGCAGCCTCCTCCTTTCTCTTGGCCGACTCTGCGTTCCACTTCTCCAGGATATCAAAGGGCAAGGGCATATCTTCCTTCACAGGTTTATCCTCGGCGTCTTATGGAGTTACAAATCTATTCAGGTCCAGAGAATCGGCAAGAGTAGTTGCCGAGTGACGCACCTCGGTCTGTACAGCTTTGAAGTCCTTGGCGGCGAACCTGGAGCCATCGGCCTTGAACTCTGGAAACCCGGCCACCAGCTTTGCCGGCTCAAGCTTTGGAAAGTAAGCTTTAGCCAGCATAAGACCGCGGCATGCCGAGCGTTTCCAGATCTCAATCCATGCGGGGACAGTGGAGCACGCATGGATCAGGGTTTCCATACCCGGATATTCCTCAGTCGGCCACTGTATGGTGTCTAGGATCCATTTAGTGCCGGCGCAGAATCTCCGGAGCACAGTCTTTAATTTTTTTACCTTCTGGATATCATCTTCTTCTGGGGGCGCAAGGCTAGAGCCTACAATGTAAACAACAAAGGTTACATCAAAACATTCCGGGTATCATGGATCAAGAAAAAACCGAGTCACGAACCAGCAAGTAACAATATCTCACCAAGTAGGACACGATAAGTGTCGGCAACTTGGGCTGATAATTTCTTCAGCGCAACCTGAACAGTGGTGTACTTCTTCTTGTACTTCGCGACATCCTTGTTAAGCGTTTCCACCTCAGCCCCAAGCGCCTCTCGCAGCTTTACCTCAGTCTCCAGGAGTTGATTGGTCTTGGCCAAAATTTCCTCGGACCGGGCCATTTGTGCCTATAAGGGACGGAAAGATAAAGGTTAGTCGGATATCATAATAACCCAAGTATTAAAGAGGTAGTACCAAGTACAACTTCGACAAGTTATACTCGGAACATGGGGACTAGATGGATACTATGAAATACCAGTCAGTATTACCTGATGTTCAGCAGCCATGCGCTCCAACATATTGTTCTCTGTGGCCTTCGGGGCGAGGAGGGCGCTCATCATCTGGTCGAAGGAATGATTACCCAGGTTGGAAGACCCGGGATCCTGGTTACTCGGAGACCGAGTTCTTTCCATGGCAGGGGAAGGCACCCGAGTCGCTCGAGTGTCGGAGTTCAGCTCGCCTCCCCCCGTGCCCAGGATTGTGACCTCTTCGTCCTCATGCGCATGCGAGGCTATCGGATACTCGGCTTCTCGATCAGCCGGGTTCTTCGGTGGCACTTGCTGCTCTTCCTCGCCGCCAGCCGCAGCCATCACGTCATCAACCGGATTCTCTTTGCCCGGGTCATCAGTTTCCATGTCATCCTGGTCACTGGTAGTGACCTTGGCCCTAAGAATGGTACGAGTAAGCAGTTAGTATGTAACTAGAGAAAATTATGGATGAGTATTAGAACAGCAAGAGAAGAACCTTACCCGGAGTTCACCATGAAGTCTGAGGGGAATTCGCTGCTAGACCCGGAAGAAGCTGATAAAGATTGAGAAAGTGAGACGCGGAGTCGTCCCGCTAAGGGGTGATTGGGAGAAGGAAATCTCTGATACTCGGGATGAGGTTGAGAAGTACCGGCGCGCCGAGCCGGAGATGGTGGGATACCCGGGTTGAGCGTGGCGTCACCCGGAGTGTTCCGGGTCACCCTGCGCTTGATCATGGGTGGTTCCTTCAAGTATGGCCAGTCGGATAATTTACGGTTTAGCTCGCACATATTAGTGAAGGTGTATGGTTTGGAGGCAAGGGAGCGATATGGAACCTTAAAGACAACCCCTCGGGGTTTTCTCTTAGCTCCGACCTCGACGACCAGTTCAGCTTCACTCTCGTCACTCTGTGTTTCCACCCCGTCTTCCGGGTCTTCTTTTTCTTCCTTATCCTCCAGCCCTGAGAGTCACCAAAGAATACAGTCGGAAAAACAGGAAGTGTGGAGAAACAAGTTAGCAGAAATTGGGTTGGGTAAAACCCGGAATGTACCTTCCTCCGAGTCAGCTGCCTCTTCATCTTCTTCCGGGTCTCCAGAGGAAGGGGAGGTCTCAACGTTCCAGAAAGCGCTATCAGCCTGAGATGAAGGCGTAAAAGTAAGAGTTAGTGATTGTATCAAGTGTAAGTGCAAGAATGAAAGTGAAAGTATAAGTGTCGGATCTTACCGCGGGAGCCGGATTCTCGCGTGTATATGGATCTAATCCGGGTATGTTCCGGATCACGTGCAACTTCTCCGTCAAGAAACCCTTGATGGTCTTGTTAGTGTCACCGGCCGGGTAATTCCTTGAGGAATAGCGGAGCGCGTCCGTGACGTGCCCCGAGTAGTCGCACATCAGCTTTGCGCGAATGGAGTTGGGCTGGATCCGGAAGTCCACCCAGGTCTTAACCAAGTTAAGCCCAAGGAGGCCTTGGGCAGAAAGAACGGCTATTTTGGCTAGAATGGGCTGGATGGCTTCCCTGTCTGATTTAGGGGCAAAAGCATTGAAAGTGTCGGAAAGATCTAAGAGACCCTCCGATTAACCCGACAATTTCCTCTCGCCGGGTGGGGAGGTGTCCCGGCAATAAAAGAACTATGAAATGGACTATGAAATGGGTTATGTTCAACATAGAGTTAGGCCCTATGTCGAATACCCGGAGGCCGTAATGGCTGAGGACTTCACGGAAAAAAGAGTGACCCGGGGGCCAAAACCCCCGGATCACGTGCTCAACGAAGCATATTACCTCGTCGGGATTGGGGGTAGGCCGGGTCTCATCACCCGGTACCCTCCAATGGATCTCCTTGTGAGGAGGGAGAACGCCTGACTCGGCAAGTTCCTCTAGCTTGGCCAGGGTCATGGAGGAACGCGCCCAATTGGCGGATATGGACTGGGTCATCCTAGGCTTTGCCGGTTGCTTCTCCTTGTTCTTGGGAGCCATCTGTTCGGTCTGCAAGGCACAAAGCACATAATACAAACATAAGTAACAAGAGCCGGAAACTACGGGTTATCCTAGTGTCAATAAGCAATATGAAATCTATGAGTTGTCCGAGTATCACTAGACAATACGAAAATTACGAACCATCCGGGTATCGACGAGCAGTACAGAAATTATGGGATATCCAAGTATCAGTGAGCAATTATGAAAAGAGGTTGATTGCCTGTTTATCTAGAGTATGAATAAAAGAACCGGAAGTGGTGGACTGTCCGGGTATCGAAGAGCAGTTGCGGAAGTTTTGGCGAACTACATCTAGATTGGAAAATTTGCGAATAATTTCGCGGAGAAATCAGCGATTGCAAGCGATAGGAGAGTGCTGTGGGGTCAACTATTGAGCAATTGAACAAACTAGAGTGGAGTTGAGCGATCTAATTCGGCGTGAAGCAAGAAACGGCCCGCGGGCAGACCTAGATCCAATCTAGGTCGAGCGGAGAAATTGGAAGCTAAAATCAATGGAGATAGTAAGCTTACCGGTGTGGATTGGAGAAGGGCGCGACGGTGGCAGACGGCGCAGTCGTGGTGTCCCCTTGCGACTCCCAGCGGGCAGCTCGGGGGCGCGGCGGCGGAAACTGGCGGCGGCGCGGGGCGAACCGTGGATGAGCGCAGCTGACGGCGGCTCGGCTCCGGCGGCGTGCCCGAGGTCTCCGTGGCGGCGCTGTGCAAGCTCGGGTGAGAGAGCCCCGGTGAGGAAGAAGATGATGGAAGAAATGGAACGTTGGGGTATGTTACCCCCCTAGGGCACCTATTTATAGGTACGGGTGGGGAAAACTAGGTCAAAGTGAGCGGGAGCCAAAATTTTCGGAAGAGATACCCGTCCGGAAATTTTGGGATACGCGTTAAGTGCCCATGCGCGATATCCGGAAATGATAGGAAGTAAATCCCTTCCGCGATATCCGGACCAATTAACGAGCGAAATAAGCCGGGTCTTCTGTATTTTCCTCGGAACATTGACCCGGAGAAGTAAAGATGGATTCAGAGAAAGCCGGGTTATTATATGGACCACCAATGGAGTTAGGCCTACCTGTTTATTAAAGCAACCTAACCCGGCCTCTGTGAACTTGTATGTTTGTCATTTTTGCAGGGAATAGCGTGCGCTTCAAGGAGGGTCTCGTGAAGCCCAAGCTATTCTGGGGGCTACTGATGGAGGGATGATAACCCGGTATGCCAACACCAAGGTGTAATTCGGCCTAAAGGACGCTGCACAAGACCCGGCTTAGGGAAAAGGAGCTTCTAGAAGGCCCAGGAGTGTAGGCCTCGTAACCCGGATTGTGGGTTCCGATAAGGAAGTTTAGGGTTTGTAAGCAGTGTCCGGGTAGGATTCCGAGCACGCCTTGGATAGTAAGCTAGGGGGTCCGGGTACTATATAAGCCGGCCCCTAGGGTTAGATTAGACAAGATTACGAGATATCGAGTATCCATTGTAACACGAAAGTTGAGATAATATATTCAGATCGGAGACTTGGCGACTTGATTGCCGGCTACCAGATCGCATATCACCATGGTTTCCCTTGAGCTAAACCCTCTCCCAAACACCAGAGTCGATTTGCCCCAAGACAAGTTACACCGGTAACGTCTGCCGTGATTATCCCACGACAAGACACCAGCCACATCCTACTAATACAAAGCAGCTTTGTCCAATACGATGGCGTCATGGATCCTAGCAGCCAGAGCGAGTAACCAAACCAGTTCGCACCCTCATGCAGAGTGGAACATATGCACTTCCTTCTGCGCAAGTGCTCACAGTTGGTCTACCAGATCCAAATCCGAGCGAGTGCAACGCCTGGCCGTTGCTGCCTGGCCTTGTTTTGACCCTGCTCGCTCATGCAAATTTCGTTGCTCCCACATTCCCGGTGCTTCCTACTCTCAAACAACAATTTGGTGCGATTATTTTTTTCTCATCTTGTGTATAATTCTTATAGACTACTAACGAGCTTATGTCTAAAAGCACTAGCTACATGAGCAAGCCAATGTAGAGTACACAACTGAGAGGTGTGAGAAGAAGAGAATGTGTGAGTACATATATATGTAGAGAAGAAGCCCAAAGGTGAGAGCCAACATAAGTATTTAGAAAATTAGTTGGTGTTGAGTCACTAAATTTAGTGTTGGGCCCGGCTGACAGGAGTGTGGCCGTGTGGCCACGTAGAGCCTCAAATTTCGGGGTGAAATTTTCTATAGGGGGCCACTAGGAAAAAATTACTTGCAACCCTTCTAGACTTAGGGTGGAAACCTTAGGACTACTCCAACCGGCTGCTCTCGTGACTCCCCTCCCGTCTCTCTCATTGGGGAAGTCCTTGATCCTCGTGTACCCCGGGCCAACCCGAGGTACTCACAGGCGACGATGCCGCTCGGAGAAGGTTGAGGCAACGCGCCGATTTTTCTAGTGTATATATTAGGTTTGTGTGTTACCCCTTTGTGGCGTTTTTTGGTAGAGCGTCAGATGCCGCCGATCAGATATAGGGCGCCCCAATCTCGATATTCTCTAGCATAGTGTTGCGGTGAGGTGTTGTGAGTGGAGGTGTTGGGAGCGGGGGGATCTCTGATAATACGGCGGCTGATTCAAGCTAGACTCTTGCGCATCCGGGATGCAGCTGAAGAGAGCTGGATTTCTTCCTCCTTGTGAAGCTCCAGTGGTTGGGGATGAATCCCTTCTTTGGGGGATGCTAGTGTGGATCGTTGAAGCTCAGCGCCTTCCCTCAATATTGTCGTCGCGGTGCCGAAAGCTGGGGGACAATGGCGTGATTCTTGGCTTCATGAGGAGGTCTTGCTGTAGATTTGAGATCAACACATGGTGTCCTTTATTCGCCATCATAAATTTGGGCTGATATCGCAGCCACTCCCGACGTTGAAGGCGGCATCAGTTTAACCTCCATGGTGGAGGCTCTTTACAGGATTCCCGGCGGCATACACATTCTTCCTCTCACAAGTACGTGTCGGGTGCAGAGAATGCGGCGGAGGGCAAGAAGGACCTTGTTGGCCTCTGGGCGAGGCGCTGGAGGAACGTGTGCGCCACCGCCGCTCGGAGGGTGTGTACAAGCGTGGAGGGGGAGGTCGCCCGCGTAAGAAGCTGCCACCAGAGGCCGAGAATTACTATGTGATGCCCCTGCTGCCGAAGGGGGAGGTCGTTGTCCCCGTGGGGGCGGTAGGGGCTCCGGGGGATGTAACCTCAATAATCATCTCTAGCACATCCTATCGGCTTTTAAGCGCAGCGACAACGAGCTCAAAGCCTCCTCCGGCGAGGCAGACGAAGTCTTTCGGGTGCTATGGACCGCCTCTTAGCCGCGGTGGACGAACACGAGCTCACCTGTGCGCTACACAAGATGGTCGATTACAACTACCTCGGGATCCAGTAGAAGATTAGGTTTAATTTAAGTTCTAGCTTTTATTGTGTGATGAACTTGTTTGAATCTCGCGCGGACTAGTTTGTTTAAATTTCCTCAATGATACCAGTATCCGCTAGAGTTGCTCTAACAGTGTACAGCTTGAGAGTTCGTTGACGATGCTCAATTTTATGATACTTTGTTTCTGAGATTAGTGCGGTAGAGTGGAGATATTCACTTGCGTACAAGTTATGGCGGGGTGTATTGGATGCGATCAATACTAGGCTGGACATCAATATACGGAGTTCCTCGGATCAAGGCCGGAGCAGAATATAAAAAAACACTAGAGTTCACAACATGCTCACAAGACCTAGCTAGAATGTGCTGACCTGACAGGGCCAGTTCGTCTCGGTGCGCGACGAGCACTGGCCAGTACGTGTTTCTTTTATTTTTCTCTTGATGAATGATAATAAGGTAGTAACAAATGCCCTGTACTATGTCGTGCAAGTACGTGGTCTGAGGACAGAGGCTGCGTCATCCAACGATAATGGCGACACGAGAATGATTTAAGTGTACTGTGCGTATATGGATGGATGGACCGATCGGTTGACGCAAGCCAAGTCACATGGCGCAGGCTTCCACCGAATTCATGTTACACTGTACAGCTTGAATGTTCACTTTTTCGATCTCTGTTTTCGAGTGTAATGCTGGGGAGTGGAGATATTCCCAAAACCAAACACAGACCAAACAAGACGTACCAAGACGTACAAGAGGCAACAACGTCCGGATAGAACAGTGTGTGATCCATGATTGGGGCTGCCCTCCTGCTCGTCTACTGCACACAAATCGCCCCAGATGCTCGTTACTACCTGCCTGCCGGCCCCCACCGCCCCAATCGCATCCTACTGCAACAAGACAGCGGCAACAACGGGTCGCATGAACGCCGGGTCGCCGAATTTCGTTTTGACAAGGAGTGATCTTCATTCCGAGATTCTACAAGCGTGTCCTGGCATGATATGGTCGGGAAGAGGAGTTCCACCACACAAGAGGGAACTAAACTCAGTGTACCAAACCGTCGGTACAAGGAGGAATCTTGTCGGACAGAGTGTTGGATAGAGTGTCACATTGTCCCTAGCTAACAAGGCCCTCAACACAAAAACTTGGACATTATCTCGCTACTAACACATTCCCGACGCCTCCGGTTCTCAAACACCCATGTTTCTCTAATACTCGGTGTGTTTATTTTTCTCACATTGTATGCAATTCTTATATACTACCAACAAACTTATGTCAGAGAGCAAGAAACCCGATGTAGACTGCGTGAGTGAGAAGGACAACGTAATAGAGAATGACGTCTCACTCGCCTCCCCAGCCCCAGGTTCTCGTGTCGTGGCTGCCTTCTCAGCGGCTGATTGAAGCTTTGGCGGAATTGGTACGGTGGGTGGGGGAAAGGAAGGAAGAGGGCTTGAGAAGGCTGCCGCATGCAGGAGTTGGTGAGGAGCTAATCTGCCAAGCGGAGCCGCAACCCTGACCATGTTCGGTTGTGCATGCAGCACCAAGCGACCTGCTAATGAGTAAATTAGTACGGTATTGCCTAATACCACCAGGTTGCTTCGTCGTCCGTGATCGGCACCACCATGCCATCGCTCGAATTCGAGTCCTCTGTCTTCAAGAAGGAGAAGGTGCCCTTGGCCGGCAATGAAGATGTCCGATTTGAGCATTTGTACGGGAGTCCCATCTACTTCTTCTGCTCCAACACAAGTGCCAGGTAATGGAATGAAGTTAAGTAAGCACAGAAGAAAAATCAGCTCCTAGAATATTTAAAATCTGAAGGAGAATTTATTCTTCAGGATACTCAACTAAGTGCAATTCAGTTAAGATCTTCATCATCTAATCCACCAAATGATCCTATCACAGTGACCATTGAAGATAAGCTGAATGTCACTGTTAAAAGGGATGGTGGAGTTAGTAATTTTGATATTCAAGGAACTCTTGCTCTCCGAGTTCCTAATAATATTGATGGCTTTATCCGTTACATGGCCTTCTCTATATTTGACGATTTCTGAATCTTACATCTCATTATTTCACAAGACATTTATTATGAACATTCAAAGTATTGAGCAATGCCAATTTATTAATTCAGTTTTTATGAGAAATTGCAAACATCTTTTTGCTCATGTGTATTATAGTACTAATTTCGCCTCTTTGAATTTATTCAGCTCATGTTTGGATGGTCATGCAATAAATCTGTGTAGTCGAAATGAAAACATGAAGCACACTGATGGAAGCAAATGTATCCAAGTCATGTTGACGCTCTCAAATGGATGGTTCTCATTAGTAATCATGCATGTAATTAGTACATTTTACTTGAAAAATACTCTCTTTTGTGTGTTTTTAGTGGGGAACTTTATTTGCAGTTAGTCTCTGTCATCTAACATTGATGGGCTTCTTGTACACCGTAAAATCAAGATGGAACAGAGTAAAAAGCAGCACCGGTAAGATAAAGTGTTTCTTCCATGTCCAGTTTAATGTATGCTACATTATTGAACACGAGTCTGGTTTATGACGACGAGCCGGATCTGTATGTATTTTTAAAGAAGATATAAGGGAATAGATTGTTCCTTCATATATGGTTTATGTTCTCTGTATTAAATCAGTATAGTTTTTACTTCTCCCTCGTGGCTGATTGGTGTTTTTGTTTGTTTCATAGTGAGCATAGGAACATGTTTGCCTTAATGCTGAAAGATATGTGGTATATTAAATAGTTTCTGCAGAACCGGATGCTGTCATGAGTTAAGTTCTACTCATGCCTCTCCTATCAATTCTTGATATATATATATATATATATATATATATATATATATATATATATATATGTAGAGAATAAGACCAAATATGAGAGCCTACATATAATCTATCTATCTATCTATCTATCTGTCTATACTAAAAGCAATATATGGAAGTCTAACGGAACCACTACGTTAAGCCGCATCATCTAAATTTTATGGCTAAGATTTAATAAAAAGTTAGTTATATAAGTGTGCAATCCGTTTTGACACCAGATTTACATGGTTACATCCGAAAGATTAGGTTTCTGGCATGGACTTATGTTATTAAGGGCTCAACGTTCACGTTCACGTCTCCTCCATATAAAAATTTCTTTACAGTGGGCCCTGCCTATCAAGATAGGTGCGTGTCACAAAAACAAAAAAACTCAGTAAGCAAACGTACTTGCTGACTGTGGTAGAAGTGTAACGCAACCTCCTAGCTAACCGTGCTGGAAAGGCAAGACTAAATAAAATGAAGTATTTTGCACTGTCAAAGAAGAAAAATGAAGTATTTTGCAAAGAAAAATATATGGAGTATAATTTTTTTAACTTGTATGTATTTTTTCCGTGCAATGTATATTCGTCAACCATAAAAAAGCCAACAACTTTATTTGACTACCACTTGACACCCACATTCACAGAGCACGTACAGACATGGTGTTTCACATTGACGAATTCACCAAAATGAAACATTATCCTTTAGCTCGAGTGAGATACTACTTTGGTTTAATAAGAGAAATATGCTCTGTCATCCCTCATGTCCCTCCACGATAGGAATGTCCATAGGCGGAGGGAATATTCTACATTAGCGAGACACACATGATGTGACACCTACTATTTGAACGGTTGTAGACGAAGCCGGAGTACAACCACGTTCATAACAATCCATTCAGAGGTTATACGTATGTACAATGTATGCTTGGATATGCAAAAATAATTACTTTATTGGATTACCACTAGAAAGGAACGTTCACAAGGCGTGTAGAGACAAAGTTTTAGATCGACGAAGGTCACTACAGATGTTACACTATCAATGTGAACTTCCCTCATATTGAAACACTATTTCGATTACAAGAAGTGGAATAGGCTAAGAGAATATTCTGCCTTAATAACAAATATGTGGCGTTGTTGATCTTTTGTAGACGAGGTCAGGGTACAAACCATCATCACAACCATGCAATCACATGTTAATTCTTTTTTTAAGGATACGTCATGGAAAGACGTATCGGATTCATAGAAGGGGTGGGCCAAGAGGCCGAAGTTACAACGCGTTTCTAGGCACAGACGCCAAGAACGCCAACCACCGACTGGGGTATAACAAGGGTGGACTACTCGCTAAACCTCCACCTATCCACCAGACCTAGCTCGCTTCTAAAGAGCCCGGCCAACCTCCAAAGCTCCCCCTCGTCCCGGATGGACCTGATCACTACCTGCGCGGAGGGGCTGGCACCCTCGAAAACTACACTGTTCCTGTGGCGCCAAAGACACCAGCAGATCAGGGCAATAGCAGTCCACATGTCACGAGAGTGGCCCTGCCCTCGCGCTCTCGCCGGCAACCAGCCAGCCAACCTGTCGTCGAAAGCGGGGATCCATTCCGTGAGGCCCCAGTGCCGGAGAACCGCCGACCAGACCTCCCTCGACAGGGAGCAACCCAAGAGCAGATGATCTATCGCTTCATCATGTTGGTCGCAGAAAGGGCAAGCCGGCGGTCGAGGAAGTCCACGCCTGCCGAGTCTGTCCGCCGTCCAGCATCTGTCGCGTATAGCCAGCCACACAAAGAATTTGCATTTGGCGGGGGCCCTTGACTTCCAGATCTGATCCGCCCCTCCCATGGCTGTGTTGCCCTCAAAAAGGGCCAGATAAGCCGAGCGGGCCGAGTAGCCACCGTCAGTCGACCAATTCCACCGAAAGGTGTCAGCAACGCCATCTGCCAGAGTGACCGCGGCGAGCCTCTCCGCGAGGCCTAGCACCTCTCCAAGAGCAGCAGCACCTAGGTCGGGCGAGAGGTCCCCCAACCAACCGCTAGCCAGGCCGTCGTGGACCTTGCGCGTCTTGAGCGCCCGTCTGTAGACCTTGGCCAAGAGATGGGGTGCGAAATCTCTAATGCGGCCATCCGGTAACCATCTGTCCGTCCAGAAGAAGGTGCTTCTTCCATCACCGAGTATGGACGTGGTAGCCGCCTCGAACAGCTGCCTGACCACCGGGGGAACCTGGATCACATGTTAATTCTTAAAACAAATAACATTTTACGTGAGTACAATTTGTTTGAATCTCGGTTTACTAAAAGGTTACGCCTAAGAAACATATCTTATTCTCCTAAAAGTAAAACCTTGAACCATGGGTTCAATTTGTACATATATGCAAACAAAAGTACACGATCCTACATTTCAAGAGGATAGGATGAGGATTTCAAGAGGATAGGACCATGCACGGTGCATATTAAGATAGAAGATATATCTATGAGTTAATGTTGTCGTAAATTATTTGATTTGCTTCATCTTTAGTAACAATACCGCAAACGATGGCACTACTATTTTATTTTCTTTTGCCGAAAAAATTGCAGAAGTTGTACAACATTTTTTTTATGCATAACGGAAATAATGTAACATCTACGAAATGATATGTTCTATTTATCAAACACATTTGAACCACAAAAATGACGGCCTCGTATTTGCGAGGGCCACCGTGCTAGTTAAGCTAAATCCCAGCCGTGTGGCCGTCAACGATTGTCCGTCGCAACCCATGTAGCAATTCATGACTAATACTAATTATGAAGCAAATCCAGCGGTTTGGGGCATTTTTCTTATTTAGCAACTTGACTTTCAATTGAAAAAAATCCCATTTGCAACTGAACTTGCCACTCATAGGTGCACAAACGGACATGTAAATACGATGATGTAGGACTCGACCTAGCGCGAAAATAAGCTGATAATTACTAATTCCAATCATTGAAAGCAATCCAGATTCCGGACAGCGAGCATTCCTCATTTCAGAAAAGAAGACCGAGGCAATTTTAAGTCTGATGTGGCCAATCCTTCCTATATATGTTGAGACCCAAGGCCCAATTGCACAGAGAGTCGAGTTCTTCTTGCTGAATGACGAGTATTGCGCCACCACACGTGCGTACCTATGCCTGCACGTACTATGGTCGTGCCGCCTGCCTGCCTAGTTCCCTCACCGCCTTCCGGCTTAATTTTCAGGCCGACTAAGGCACCAAGTCACATCCTAATTAATAGGAAGGCAGCACCGTGCCTGAGCACACAGCTACTTTGTCCAGCACGATGGTCATGGAGCCCAGCAGCAAATCGGCGTTCCTTCCGTGCAAGTGCCGATGGTAGAGCTGCCAGATCCAAATCCGAGCAAGTGCGGCGCCTGGTCTTTGCTCCCTGGCCTTGTTTTCACCCAGCTCGCTCATGAAGATATTGTTACTGGATAATTCCCGGTGCCTCCTACTCTCAAACAATCATGCATGAGTACTAAGATTTTTATCTTGATTATAAATCAAGCCTGATCCTTAGGATAAATTGTATGCATATAAGAAGACCAAAGGTGGGGGGCTGTATATAATGAGTTAGGACAAAGGTTGTTGTAAGTCTAGTGACTAGAGTACAACTTATTTGTATGCCTTTTGTGCGGTTCTATTGCTCCAAGATAAAGAATATGGGCATTTGACATCTCGTTTCTTCTATAAAAAAATATATTCTTATACGAAGTGACGATTTGGGCGCATCTTCACAGAACTACCTCTCTTTCAATACGACAAGTGGTCGGAACCCCAAAACTTTTCTCAATGTATTTTGAATTGCGGCCAAACTATAACTTACCAATTTCACGGCAGACCAAGAAAATGGTCTATGTTTGGCATGCCAATGGACAACTACCAACTGTAGTTCATTTTTCTAGTCAATGTTGACCAATTCATGCGCAAATAAAAACTTAACAATTTTCTTGGCTAGGTCGGGCAACAATACAAGTAAACCAATTTCTGATTCTCGCGTGTTGAAAAAGGTTCAAGGAGTATCGGACCAAGTACAGACGAGCTCATTTGTTTTGATATCGTAGCTGCTCTCACAATGAAGTATTTGTACTTGTATTTTTGTCCTAGAATTTTCGACATCTGAACTTCATATAATTCATGACATCTGAAAAGCTAGCCACCTCAGTTCGAATATCCGAGTAGGCTTCTAGAGTTCTACCCCACACACTTTGCTATGCGTGTATTCACTATCCATCCATCTAGCTTTTTTTTAGAAATGGGAGCCTCTGCCCCGGCCTCTGCATCAAAATGATGCACACAGCCGGACATTATTAAAAGAATAAAAATATTCAGAGCCAATTCATCTAGCTAGATCGTGAAATGCAATCCTAATTCTGAACATGGAAGCATTTATTTTTTTCAAAAAAGGAACTCGATCTGAGGCAATTTTAACTCTGAACTGGTTAGTGACTGGCATTCCGGCTAAAATAGTCTCACATCCTTCTTACGTTCAGTCCCAAGGCCCATTAGCATGTACGGATAGAGACAGAAGCTCGTCTCGGTGAACGACACTACAGAGTGTTCTTTTTCCCTCCTTGACAGAGAAGGTAAAATGGTGATCGCTGCCTTGCCTGTACTTAGACCGTATACCGTAATCCCAAAGGCGGCACAACTGCACGAGCTTGACGTGCTCAAAAGACTGTAACGGAGCCGAGCGAATCACATCCGGCCGACAGCAGCGTCGTTTGATAACGTTCTGCGTTAGACAAAGATAAAACAAACTACTTATGTGTGTGATAACGTTCCACCATGCGTACGTACACGCATGCTGGAACGTTAGCATGGTGGAACGCTATCACACGTCGCCACGGCAAGCTTTGTATTCCTGCGCAATAAAAGGAGCTATTCCGAATTATTCTACTATTCCGAAGCCACTGAAAAATAGAGAGTAACTTTACCAGACTAGTACCTGAGCATAGTAGACTGAAGTTGAAGGAGACAAACAAAGGTACTCTTGCCGATGGAAGAAATTCTATCGTCGTAAGGGAAGGCCTTGGTCAATCAACTCACCGCCATTGACCGGGGAGGGGGGAACAATCTGATGAGCGAGATCATAACACGTGAACAACAAACCATAACGATAGGTTGACAGTTTTCTGTTGGTACGGCTCCTAGACATGGCTCAAAACGAAGGGGTAAGGCCAAGTGTTCTTAAAACAAAACTGTCAGTGCACACTTCGGAGCACGGTCTTCCGTTAGGTCCTTTACGGATGACGAAAGCCCCTTCCATGGCTAAATGGCACGTTGAGAAACGAGAACTTCCACATGCCGAGCATCATTACCGTGCTGGTGACTTCACCACCTGTTCAACTATTAGCTTTCTTGCCTTATCACAATCGAATAAATTGAGACATCCTCTTTGCCGTGTGTTTGCACACGGCAAAGATCTGCCGTGACGCCTCCGTTTTAGTGGGGTTAAATTGGACAGTGTCCGTAGTCTTTGCAGTGTGTCGGGCTTTACCGTGTGTTTGGACGTGTTTTTACCGTGCGCTATTTTTTACCGTGTGCTTTCACCAGCCCTAAACGGTGTGTATCTCTTTACCGTGTGGGGGCACACGGCAAAGATATACGTTACATGCACCCCCGATATTTGGCACACGGTAAAGAGGATGGCACACGACAAAGGTGTGCTCTCCCGTAGTGAAAGGCTATGTTTTCCACGTAGGCGCCGTCGAATGTGCCGTCGTATGCAGATCTGAACGAGTGTGGCGCTCGACTACCTCTCATGTTCACTCCACTCACTTGAGAGAACTACTTCGTTCCTATCACATTCTCGGTGCCTCCTATTCTCAAACACTCAGTTTTCTTCCCTAAAATTATCACTCATATTTCTCTTAGTGTGTTTACTTTCCTCCCATAATATCTAATTCTTGTAGACTAACAACAAATTTATGTTTCATAGCGCTATTCACGTGAGAATCCAATGTACACTACATGCGTGAGAGGGTGCGAAGAGAGCCTAAGAGAGTTGCGCGGAAGACCAAAGGCCAGAGGCTATATATAATCTATCTATTATTATATATTAAAAGCAATATACGATGATGTAATAGACCCACCACATTGATCCACACAAGTTAAAAAATTATAGGCCGTTGATTCTAATTTTAACGGTCCAGATTAATAGCTGAATAGAGTTACGTAAAACAATAAACGTGTACAAAAGGAAAATTATGGCACATATAGGTACATGATGACTGTCAGATAGCTACACGTTATTGAATTGATGCACTAGCCATATAGAGCAAAAATCCGAACTGATGGAAATGGTCATGTTGTATATTTATATTCCAACACTCCCCCTCGCGTCTAGACTATTTAGTCCTTAGCGTGGAATCGGTGCAGGTCGTAAATTTTATTTTAACTGCATGAGTAGGGTCTTGAACTTGAGACCTCTTGGCTCTGATACCATATTAAATTGATGCACTAGTCATATAGACCAAAAGTTCGAACTGATGGAAAGGACTAAGATGTATATTTATATTCTAACACATTTGTTTCCTAAAAATATGCGTATATAGGAGACCGAGCCGGTAAACAACATGGTCTGGGGATTCACGGCCTTGAGGTCAAGAATAAATCCCTCTTTGGTAAATGGTTGTATAAGCTTCTTACTGAAGATGGAGTTTGCCAAACTATTCTTAGGATAAAATATATAGGCTCAAGTGCGATTTGTCAGATTTCATGGAAATCAGGGGACTCCCACTTTTTGGCTGGACTAATAGCAATGGAGAAATTTTTCATCCCATATGGTTCTTTTTCTATTAAAGATGGTTCGGAGATAAGTTTCTGGGAAGATAGATGGTTAGATAATAACACACTCCGAGAATAATATCTGGCTTTATACAATATAGTCCTTGGATGACACAAAAGCGATACTATTGCTACGATGTTGGAGAACTTCCCGCCGAATGTGACGTTTATGAGAGACCTCGTTGGTCCTCGCCTATTAGCTTGAAATGAACTACTCTATTGTTTGGTGGTAGTGAATCTGACGGAGGGTGCGGATGAGTTCCGATGGAATTTACATTCAAATGGTAAATTTTCGGTGAGCTCAATGTATGAAGCGATGCTACAACCTGATAAGCCAATGGATAATAATAAGAAAATTTGGAAGATGAAGATCCACTTAAAAATAAGGTTTTTGCGTCGTATTTTAGTCAAGGTGTAATATTAACTAAAGATAACCTTACAAAACACAATTGACAGTGTGTCTTCTGTCATAAAGATACGACAATTAAACACTTGTTCTCCGACGATAATATTGCTAGTTCTATATGGTCAATCATTCAGATAGATTCAATCTTATTTCCATCAACAAGCATTGCCAATATTTTTTGGCAACTGGCTTAATGGAGTGGACAAAATGTTTAAAAAGCTTATTAGACTGGCAGCGCTTGCCGTTATTTGGTCATTGTGGTTGTGTAGAAATGACAAACTTTATAATGATAAAAATTAATCCCTTATGCAGATTATCTTCAGGACTACAACTATACTCCATACTTAGGTACCATTGCAGCATGCGGAGCACCGGGTCCTTTTCGTGGAGGTGTGTAACAAACTGAAGGATACAACAAGGGACTTTTTATTCCAGCATGGATGGTAGCATAATTTGTGGATTGGCCCTCCACCATCTTAGGCGTCTTTACTTTCTTCTGTAGATCGCCTTATTTTTGTTTGTTTGACTTTCGGCTGTATGGATCTTAGTTATGGAGAGGCTACGTGTAATATTAACTCTAGTTAATAAAAATTCCCTTTATCGAAAAAAAACAATGTCCGTGAAGGAGTATCAATCAACTATGACCGGATTACAACTCACGTAAAATAGAAACCCATGGTGCTATTCCACGTCTCTTCTCTCGGTAAAACAACTTTCAACATGGTTGTTTTGCAAGATGAAATATACATGGTTGTGAACCTAGATACAAGCGCGTCCATGAGCGAATTACCATTGTTTCTTTCCATGAACACATATTATCCACTTCTCTCTATAGGGGAGTACGTAACCAATAAAAAAAAGTCTCCGAGAGCTAAATCCCTAAAAAAATGTCTCCGAGGACTAATTAAACAAAACGAAATTTGTTAGCTACATCTCCTTGGAAAGTTTGTTTTATTTAATCAACATAAGAAGAAAAATTGCATACAATGTTTTTTTTTCTTTTTTGCCGCAAAGATTGCTTAGGATATGTGTGCGCGTTGAAGAAACCAAAAAAAACAAGAAAAATTTACCACATGGGCACGCGTCCTTTCATGAAAAAAAGCTATGTTATGGCGACGCAAGGACATGTTAGGATACCGATCGATAAATTTGTAAGCAATGAGTGTGTGACCAGTGTTAAGTCGATCAGCAACTTATTTCCTACAAGCAAGAAACACACGTTAGTGTCAAGACTTATCTTGGAAGGACGTTGGATGCGTCGAGTAAAAGAGAAAGAAAGAAAACTACATACACAAGCTAGAACGTGGTGATAAGGTAACAATACATGTGTTAAGATACACAGGCTAGAAAACTACATAAACTTCCAATTACTGGCGTACGTAGTTAAGTATATTGATATATAAATATACAAGACTAGCCGTGAAAATAAATGGGGAAAGCTTAATAATACATTCAACTGATGTTAGGAACAACTTAAAAGTTCCACAATTAAATGAGAATATTTTGGCCATATGGTGAGATTATCAAGACATTTTTTTGGCCATATGGTCAGATGATCAAGACATTTTTTGGCCACGAATATAAAAACCGCAAATGATTGTCAATTTGGTTTATTTGGCCATATGGTCAGATGATCAAGACATTTTTTTTTTCATTTTCAATTGTAGAAACTATCACATGAACATATCATAACCAAAGAATTCTCAATTCATAATATATCAAAATCACAAATATCTTGAAGATAAGAGATCTCCTATAAATTTATGTAAAATCTATGATCGATGATTAATACAACAAAAATCACAATTTGATGATTTTGAAACTCTCACATTGTGGAATTATACCGATAGTTTTGACTTACGCACACTTAGTCAAACTGACATTGTGGGTCTTATGGGCATGTCTAAATCTTATATGATATGGGTATGAGTGTATCTTTTATGATATCTAGATAAAATAAAGTTTTGTATCGACAAATTAGATACCCAACAAATTGTGTTTGCAAAAGCTTAACTAAATGTTGGTTTACACTAAAAATTCGTTGACACTAACAATTGATGTTTAGAAAATGAAAGTAGTTTGATAGATTATCGGGATTGTGGGTAAAAAAAATCTTCATTGACGTACTTGAATGGATAAGTCGATAGAATTTCATTTATGGTGTAAGCTTAATTATTAATTAACAAGTCAAAGATAACTAAATATATTTACCGGACAAGTGATTGCTTACCTATATTAATATTTGGTGGATACATAACCTTCTTATTTCTAATCACTTGATATGTGTATCTATGACTCTTGAATTCTTATTCTGTGCAGATCACGTATGAAAAGATATTTATCTATTTTGTGCAGATCTTTGTTTCAACATCTTTCACTTGATACGTGTATTTCTATTTCTATTGCTCATCTTTCGTTTCAACACAAAAGATGTTGAAATGAAAGGATGCTCCTTAGATGCTTGCTACACTGGCTGGGCGCCTGCCACGACCGCCTTCTGGCTTAATTTTCAGTCCATCCAAGCATGAACCAACCGCAGACTAGCTAGCTAATTCCAATACAGCATCGCGGCGGCAGCATGCAGGGAGGGCGTGTCTAATCCGATGGAGCCATGATGGAGCCTAGCAGCAACACATTTTGGAAGCCTGTCGAATATCGGCACAAATTTTGACTATCAAATAATTATTTCTTTATCCACTTAGAAACAATTATTTTTAAGCCATTGCACTCTAATAATGATATTCTCACCTCGTTCAAATGAGAACGAATCTTAGTGACCAGATTGGATTATTTTGTTGAGGCACAAAGGGGTAGATACATGACCCACAACCAGCCTCACAGCCTGCAGTTAACTTTAACGATAATTTCAACCAACGATCCTGCAGTTAACAAACACAATCACAAGTTATTGACCAGATTGGATAATTTTTAAGGTCGACTTAGAAACAATTGTTTCTCATTCGCTTGAGAAGTAATAAAATTGGTATGTGCTTCTGCTTCCATTCATTGGCTTAACAAAAACATACATATTTGCATGTCAAAACAAAACATACATCTTTAAGTTTGATAAAATGCTGAAAAACCTTGTGCGTTCAGGTACGTATTAGGTAGAAATTATTCCTGTCTTAATTCCCATGAAAACTTCTGGCTCCGAATGAGAGGGCTTTTGAAAAAATAACCAACTACCATTGACAGGTTTTCGTGGCATAATTTTCCACATTTCTTCTATGATGGCTTTCTGACTTATGTTTTAACCAATCTTGAGATCTTCGGCTTCGCTTAACGGTTTAGATTCACAGCCACTTAATCTCCCAGAGCTCACCAAGTTCGATGCACCGCCCATAAACAACTAGGGAACTTGTTGGCAACTTGTAGAGCCCTAGCCTAGTAGGGGGCACCAATCAGTCGGCAGATGGAGGAGTCCACTTTGAAATGTGTTGGTTAGATTTGCACATCATCCCTTGCTAGCGAGCTTCTGAACACAAAAACGTCGACATGATTTCGCTAGTAGCACATTCCCGATGCCTCCAATTCTCAATCACCCATGTTTCTCTAGTACTCGGTATGTTTATTTTCCTCCCGTATGTAATTCTTGTGGACTACCCACAAACTTATGTCTGTGAGTACTAGTTACGCGAGAAAAACAAATGTAGACTACATGATTGAGAAGGAAAATGTAAGAGAGTATATATATGTAGAGAAGAAGACCAAAAACGAGAGCCTACGTTATTATTTAGACCAATGGCTGGTGCGAGTCCATTGAAGGGGACTAAAGTAGCTTAGTTAGTGCAAGGGACCTAGCTAGGACACCATGGGCACATGCCGTGTACTTAAGATATTTTGTTTCTGGCTTACTTATAAAAAAGAAGATAAAAATTATGCACCTTGTTTCTTCTTCTAAAAATATTTTCTTTTCAGGATCCGCGGTGATGATTTTGTGCATCTTTAGTATTGTACAACTGAGTTGGTTATTACCAAAGTAAAACTGCCTCTGTTTCAAAATGAACATCTGCCGAGAACAACGAGAATATGATATTGTACCAAACTATGAGAAGAACACTCATAGTCGATGTTCTAATAAAATGACTAGAAATTATCACACGATCTAAATAATAAGGATCAGGATTGAGCACAATAAATACATGGACACGAAGGTTAACTAGGTATGTGCTTGCCGAACGGAGAGCCGTGATACTACTTACCAACAAATAACATTGTTTCAATGAGAAGTCATTGACAAGGTTTTGTCTTTGGTAAAGGCAAATCTGCAAGACCTCCTACAAATTTGGCTATGCCTCATGACTTGCAAGCTTCGTTATAAACCAAAAAAATATGGTCCAATTTCTTGTAATTGTTTTAGATTAAACAAGAAAAGTAATTTCCATCATAAGTTTGTCATACATGTACATTTCTTCTATTCATGTAGATCAAATATTTTTTTTTGATAAGGGGAGCTTTTATTACTTAAAGTAATGTTACACCCAGCCTCTGCATATCAAAGATGCACACAGCCGAAAAAAGAAAAACGAACAAAAAGGACGAGGTACATCTCCAAGTAACAACACCTTTTATGTTGGAGGGCCGAACCGCAAATTATGCTGCCATCCATGCTGGGATAAAAAGTCCCTGGCGGTAGTCTCTAGCATGGTACACACCTCATAAAAAGGTCTCGGTGCTCAACACGCTGCAGCGGTACCCAAATACGAAGTATAGCTGTGGTCCTGAAGATAATCTGCATAAGAGAACAATTTATAAAAAACCTTGTCATTTCTACACAGCCACAGCGACCAAATCACGGCTAGCGCTGCCACCCTAATAAGTCTTTTAAACCTTTTATCCACACCATTTAACAAGTTAACAAAAATATTGGCAATGCTTGTTGCGGGAAATAAGTTAGAACCTATCTGAATGATTGACCATATAGAAGAAGCAATATTGTAATCAAAGAACAAGTGTTTAATAGTCTCGTCTTTCTAACAGAAGACACACTATTTATTACCATGCCAATTGCGTTTTACAAGGTTATCTTTAGTTAGAATAACACCTCGACGAAGATACCACGCAAAAACATAATTTTTTAATGGAACCTTCATCTTCCAGTTTTTCTTATTATTATCTATTGGGATCGTTGGTTGCAACATCGCTTCATACATCACTTTAATGGAAAAAGATCCATATGGAAAGAAGAATTTCTTCGTTGCCATAAGGTCATACCAGAAGTGTGAATCCCCTGGTTTCCAAGAGACGTGAGAGACTGCACTTGAGCCCAAATACTTTTTCCTAAGAAGAGTTTGCCAACCACCCTCTTCGGTAAGAAGCTTGAACAACCATTTACAAGTAAGACCCTATTTTTGACCTCAAGGTCTTGAATCCCTAGACCACCATGATCTCTAGGGCGGCAGACTACATTCTATTTAGCCAATCGATATTTTTTCTTTTCACCATCCCCTTGCCAAAAAAATCTCGATCGAAAATAATCTAATCGATGCAAGACACCCTTTGGCAAATGGAAGAAGGATATCATATACAGTACCATGTTAGTGAGGACTGAATTTATGAGGACCAATCTTCCACCCAGGGACAAAAGCTTTCCTTTCCAACTATTTAGTCTGGCCTACAATCTTTCCTCCACATGTTTCCACTATGCAATCGTAAGCCTTCTCAAATGAATCGAAATTCCTAGATAACTGATTGGAAATTGACCCTAACGACAACCAAATAGCTCAGCATATTGGTCAGCATCAACTTGAGCGTCACCAAAACAAAACAATTTACTTTTATGATAGTTGATCTTGAGACCGGAAAGCTGCTCGAAAGCTGAAAGAATCAGTTTTAAGTTTCGAGCTTTTTCCATGTCATGATCCATAAAGATAATTGTGTCATCTGCATATTAAAGAATAGACAATCCCCCATCAACTAGATGAGGGACTACCCCTTCAATCCGACCCTCAAGTTTAGCATGTTAATGGCTAACATATCCGCGACTATATTAAATAATATAGGTGATAGTGGGTCGCCTTATCGTAACCCTTTTTTCGTCTGAAAGTATGGACCACCGTAATCATTGACTTTGATAGCCACACTCCCTCCGAAAACAAAATTACGTACCAAAGAACGGTACTCCTCAGAAAATCCTTTCATTCTGAGATCTAGTTGGAGAAAAGACCACTTGACTTTCTCATAAGCCTTCTCGAAGTCTGTTTTTAAAATCACTACATTCATTTTTTTTCTGATGCAACTCATGAACAGTTTCATGTAGAACGACAACCCTATCAAGGATATTGCGTCCCTGCATAAAAGCAGTCTGAGTCAGTCGAACCACATGATCTGCAACCGCATTAAGCCTTAAGGTTGCGGTTTTAGTGAAAATTTTGAAGCTGACGTTCAGGAGGCGGATAGACCTATATTGTTGAATCCTTTCTGCTTCATTGATCTTTGGCAACAAAATTATCTCACCGAAATTTAGGCAAAATAGCTCAAGTTGTGCAGCATGCGAATTCTAGAATAACTCAAGCAAGCCCATCTTGATTAATTCCCAGAAGTTCTGATAAAACTCTGCTGGAAAACCATCTAGACCTGGTGCTTTATTGTGTTCCATCAGAAAGATCGCCTTTTCCGCCTCCTCCTCGGAATAGGGAGTGGCAAGATAAACGGTCTCCTCATCGGAAACTTGAGGAATGTCATCTATTCGTGTTTATCCATCGAGAAAAAAGTCTCCTCTGGTTCACCGAACAGATTCTTATAATAATTTGTTATGTATTTTTTTTAGTTGTTCATGGCCTTCAATCACAGATTTATCTTGGGACAGAGAATGAATAAGTTTCTTTCTATGTCTGCTATTAGCTAGACTATGAAAGTATCTCGTATTCGAGTCTCCTTCCAGTATGAATTGTGCTTTTGATCGTTGATACCATTTCAGCTCTTCATCGCGGAGGATACCAACTAACTCCGCATTTGATTGTTTTTTTAATTCAATCTCTTGCATAGTCGGTGGGCTCCATTCCGCAAAAGCCTCTAATTCATCAATAATTGGTACCAGGCGAGCCTTATCTTTTTTCAATTGCCCAACCATATGTCCCGCCCAACCCCTTAGATGTTTACACAAGGTACGTATTTTATTATTCCACCTTTCTAGCGGGGTGAGACCATTGACTGGGCGTGCCCACACAATTTTAACCATGTCCACAAAACCATCCCGATGTAACCATCCTAATTCAAACTTGAACTGGTGGTTACGATGGACGTTATGAGACCCTGTAGTTAATAGTATGGGAGCATAATCCGACAATGCCTCAATACGTTCGAGGACCCGCACTGATGCCATTGGAAACATAGATTCCCAATCAGCATCCATCAGCACACGGTCCAGCTTTTCGTATGTTGGCTCATGAAGATTATTAGCCCAAGTGAACTGTCTCCCAGGCATTGAAACCTCTTATAAATCCAGGCTGTCAATTACAACATTGAATAAGAGGGGCCAATGGTTGTCGAATCTGCCTCTACTCTTCTCATGTGGATACCTTAGAAAATTAAAATCACCTCCTATAATTACAGGATAAGGATTATCTTTCACTAAGTTTACCAATTCACGGAGAAAAGCTGATTTATACTCATCCTGGGCTGCCCCACACACGGTGACCAGACTCCATACGAAGTTGTCCGCTTTGTTTCGGATGTGAAACTTTAAATAATAGTCACCTTCCGATGTAGCTAACACTTCCATGGTATCTTTCCTAACACCGAGAAGTATGCCCCCAAATCTACCACGAGGTGGACGAGGCGTCCATGTAAAATCTACACCACCCGATAGGCGGTTAAGTAGACTCGATGAGAAATCTCGTTTACCCGTCTCAGAAATACCAATAAATTCCAAATTATGTTCCCGAATCAAATCCGCAATACGAACATGTTTAGCCAAGTCACGAAGACCTCAGCTGTTCGAAAAGATGTCATTCAGTGGGAAACAATTGGATTTGTGGTTTTTCTTGCCTTTTTCCTTTGCGAGTTTTTGTTATTCTTAAGGGAGTCAGTTTTAGACTTACGGCTTGATGCTTTTAGATCATAAGCTGAACTAAGCACTGCCTCATCCAAACCCCACTCCGCAACATCCCCTACTAGATGAGAAAGAAGCTGGACATCAATTGTGTCATGTTGCTCGTCCTCGTCAATGTAAGGGGTTGCCGACTTAACCGAGACTTTTGGGATGACTATTAACTGGTCATATTCCATATCTCTTAAAGCTTTCGTCGAGAAATCAATTTTATCATCATTATTACCCAAAGTAAAACCTACACTACGCAACCTAGCAGAAATACTAGAGTTTGAAAGCGTAAGAAAAGACTTATTGACAGATCCCTTACCAGCATAGTTGTTGAAGCTTTCGGCCTTGCGCCTCATCGCTCTCGACAAAGCATGCTCATCCGTACAAGATGAACCATCAGCGGCAACCGCATGGCTAGAGCTCCTCTTCAGCGGTGTCGGCGTCGGGAATGGTAAGGTCGTAGTCGAACCCACCCCCGATGCCAACACATTGCCACCCGTGTCGATTTGATGAAGCAGTGCAGGCGAGTCGGCCAGCTGCGACCATGGTCGTCCAATCGCCCATCTACACCAAGGGCATGGTGACGTCATGACACTCAGAGACCTGCGTGAGTGCAGGCGAGCCGGGCAAGTGTGGGAGAGAAGAGGCGGCGACGCCTCGCGCGAGGAAGATGGGGGAGGTCACGATCTGTAGTTGACAAAAAAAGAGAGAGATAGAGGGGTGAGAGAGAGGGCCGCGCAACACACTGCTGCACATTGGGGAGCTGATGCCCAGGCTCGCGCGGCGGATAGACAGCAGCCGCTGCCACCGGCAAGACATAGGGTGGCGGCCCACGGTCGAGCATCTGCGCCTGGCGCAGTTTAGCTTGCTCCCGCCCCGTGCGGCGCCGACGGAGACCAAACCGGCGCAAGGCGCAATCACTATATAGTGCCTATAGCACTACCTAGTAGCGCACGCCCATGCAATTTTCCTAGCTGGGCCGGCCCATTAAGACGGACTTAATTCACTAAAATAGGAGCGAGCGCAGTGCGGGTGGGGTGTTCGAACACGCGCCTTGCCCCTGCGCGCGACGGAGCGCAGCCACTGCGCCCACGCTGCGGTTGCGTATAGATAGAGTTTTTAGGTTTTTATAGTTTGCTTTTTACATTTTTATCTTTTACCATTTCTGTTTTTATTTTCGTTTTTTTTTTTCTTTTTTCTTTTTTCTTTTTTCTTTTCCTTTCTATTCGGAATTTTTTCGTTTCGATTTTTTTTTTTTTTGGGTTTGAACAAATTTCGAATGTGAACAATTTTCGAATTTGAACAACTTTCGAATATGAACAAAATTCGAATTTGAACAATTTTCGAATTTGAACAAATTTTCAATTTGAACAAATTTCGAATTTGAACAAATTTCGAATTTGAACAAATTTCGAATTTGAACACATTTCGTATTTGAACAAATTTTGTATTTTGAACAAATTTCGTAAAAAGAAAAAAAAAGAGTAAATGGGCCGGCCCATTTAGCACAGTACATGGGCGCTCCCTACTATGTAGTGCTCTATGTAGTGCTATACTACATAGGGGAACCCGCGCAAGGGAGCCCGGCGAAGATCGCTCAGCTGCGGGCTGTAGACAACGGACTTCGGCCCACCTTCCGAACCTGGCCGCGGCGGACTAGAATTCGCAGCGTGACCCGCTTCCAACGACGACGTTGGCCCACCTAAAGAACCTGGCCGCTGCGGGGGCTAGCATTCCCAGCCTAAGCTTTTAGCGACGATGAAATCCCAGCACCACCTAAAACAACGTGCACGACCAAAACACTGCTAGAACCCAGCGACACATAAGTGGGTTCATTCAATTCTTCCACAGAAACGCAAGAAGCAGCTCCTGGAAACAACGAATTTCCACTTTCCGCCTTTGCCAGAGAATGCAAAGCACGAGCTTGAGCCACTATCTTTTTTCCTCTCGGAGTCCGCGGATTAGGATTAAGAGGAGTGACCACATAACCCCGAAGAATCTCCAAACACGACACCACTCCCGCTGCTAAGAATGTAGACCAATTTTTGGCTCTAAAGTATTCCATTGCTACATTTAGGCTGCTAAGAATGTCGTTGTCCAGCTATAGGAAGATATTAGCGGTGCCATGTTAAAAATCAAAGACATGCGATCGTGGGCATGCGAGAAAATTAAAGAAAACCGCCACACAATTGTGGCTACAATTTCACATAACAACCACAATTTCCGTGTGTTGACAAAAACCCACCGGCCCAGCGTAATAGCTTTGCGGAAAACACTGACTGCACTCCTCACCCCAGGTAACGGCGATTCTGACTGATGGGACCCCTGTCAGGATGTCGTGGCAGACATCGGCATCAAAATAGACGGACGTTAGACAATGACCTTTTTTCCATTTTTTCACCTCACGTTGAACCGACCACCATGCTGGGTCGAGGTGGAGGTTGGATTTAGGTCGTACGGAAGCAACGGCGAGGAACAACGACATCTACGACACGTGAACACGGCGGGATGCGAAGGGGAGGCTAGCTGGCGTCGTGTGTTGTTGGCCTCGTCGTTGTGGGCCATGTCCGCGACAGCCAGCGCGTTGTGGCAGGCAGATGCCCCCGCCCAGGAACTCATCCGCGAGGGGAGCAGTCGTAGGGGAGTCCAGCCTTGGCGTGGCCGCCATGGACCTCGTTTGCGATGCGAGCAACAGGAGAGCCGACCCTTCATGTAGGCATTTAGGAAGCACCCATGACCCGTGTATTAGAGATGTATTACTGGTACGTATACAATATGGTGTAGTACACCAATTGTATACGTACCCCACCTGTATTGCCACGTGAGTGGCTCTTCCTCACCATATTAACATGCAACCGGTGACCCTAACGGGTTACACCGTTCCGGCCTAGGGTTTAACATGGTATCAGCCAACCCTCTTCCCCTACACTAGTCGCTGCCATCGCGCCGCCGCCGTCATTGCGCCGCCTCGGTTGCTCCCTCCACACCGCAGGACTTCGTCGTCTCCCGTGACCAGGATCAAGACCTTGCCGTCTCCTTCGGCCCTACACCGTTTGTTCTTCGTCGACAACACGTCTTGCGATCGGTTGATTGCCCAGGAATTTTTCGCCGCTGCTTCTGTGACACCCAGGACCTCTTCGTCGCCTGCTTTCGCGACAACGACCACGAAGTTGCTGCTCTTCCGCGGCTAGGACAGTTCTCTGCTTGTTGTTCTTTTCTTCGGCTTCAACAAAACCAATCTGATCATGGCGTCCTCCTCGACCACTCTCGTGACGGCTTCCATTGGATCGCCCCCGGCCATCAAACTCACGCGTGAGAATTTCATGTACTGGCAGACACAGGCCCTTCCCACTCTCCGGGGCGCCCGCGTCATGGGGCTGTTGGAGGGATCCGACCTGTGTCCGCCGGAGTTCCTTGAGGTGGAGGATGAAAATCACAAGAAATCCTCCGTTCCCAACCCTGCTTATGATGCCTGGATCACCAAAGATCAGTTGGTTGTCAGTTTTCTGGTAAATTCGCTTGCTGAGGATGTTCTTCCACATGTGTTTGGCCTCTCCACATCTGCTTCTGTTTGGCGTGCCCTTAATGATCTGTATTCAGCTCAATCCAAGTCACGGGTATCTACTGTCCGTGGTGCTTTGACAAACACAAAGAAAGGTGATATGACTGCTCAGGACTACATCACCAAGATGAGGGGTTTTGCGTCTCAACTTGCTGCTGCAGGCAAACCCGTTGATGATGATGAATTGAAGGATTACATCATGAACGGTCTTGATGGCTCGTTTAATAACTTGGTGGCTGCTATCAATGTTGTTCCTTCCACCTCTCTCAATGACATGTGCTCTCAAATATTGTCTTGTGAGACCCGTGGTCATATGCTTCAGACCTCGGGCAAGTCCGCAGGAGGTTCCTTTGTTTCTTCTATCAATGTTGCTGCTCGGACTCATGCTCCATATGGAGGCAACTCGCCTCGGCCATCCCCACCACCACCTGCCTATAATACCTATGCTACACACCCGATGCCCTATACACCACCCCAACCCACCTATCAGCCACAACCCACACCATACACGCCACCACCGATACCATATGCCCCCTCACCAAACCCATATCCACCATCACCATACACTCCACCCTATCACCCACCACCCTACCCGAGCCCATATACCCCATACCCGCACCTACCACCACCATATAATCCCCATACCTACCCGCCACCCCCTCTCCCTTATCGACCACCACGTCCCCAAAACCCACCACAGCCACAACAGCCATAGCAACGCCCTCCAGGGCGTAGGCCGAAAGGGGGAAAGAAAGACAGAGTAGCATCACCATGGCAGGAAGGGGTCTATTGTCAGATATGTAAGAAAGAGGGGCACTCTGCAGGTGACTGTTGGTGGCGCTATGGAGATGACGATGATGATACCCCACCACCACCACCAAAAGAGCCCAAGGGTGCTTATGGAGTTGACACAAATTGGTATGTTGATACAGGGGCCACAAATCATGTTACTGGACAGCTAAATAAGCTCAATGTTCAGGAAAATTATCAGGGACGTGATCAAATCCACACTGCTGGTGGTCAAGGTATGGACATTGCACATATTGGTCATTCTGTTTTGCACACCCCTAATAACTCTCTACAACTCCGTAATATTTTACATGTTCCTGATGCCTCAAATAATTTAGTTTCTGCTCATCATCTTACACTAGACAATAATTCCTTCATGGAAATTCACCCATTCTTTTTCTTGATAAAGGATCAGGTCACGAAGGAAATCATGTTTAGGGGTCCCTGTCATGGTGGCCTATACCCCCTTGTTCCTGTCTCGGAGTCATCCAAGCATGCTCTCGCCACCATCAAACCTTCATCCTCTACATGGAATCGTCGTCTAGGACATCCTTCATTTGTATAGTTCAGCAGATTCTTAGGAAGAATAAACTTTCATATTCCCTAGAAATAAATCCTTACATATGTGATCCATGTCAACAGGCTAAGAGTCACCAGCTCCCATACCCAGTTTCTACTAGTGTTTCCACTGTTCCTTTGGAACAATTTTTTTCTGATGTATGGGGTCCAGCTCCTCTCTCTGTAGGCAAACATGCATATTATGTAAGCTTCATCGATGATTTTAGTAAATTTTCATGGATTTATTTGCTTAAGAAACGTTCTGAGGTGTTTCAAGTGTTTCTTGATTTCCAACAATATGTTGAGCATCAGTTTGGTCGCAAAATTCTCACCATGCAAACTGATTGGGGTGGTGAATATGAGAAACTAAATAGCTTCTTTCAACGTGTTGGCATTGTTCATCATGTTTCTTGTCCACATGCTCATCAGCAAAATGGTTCAGCTGAGCGTAAACATCGTCACATAGTTGAAGTGGGTCTTGCTTTATTAGCTAATGCTTCCATGCCTCTCAAATTTTGGGATGATGCCTTTATTACAGCCACATATCTCATAAATATGCTTCCTTCCAAAGTTATCAATCTTGAAACACCTACAGAGCGCCTCCTTCAGATTAAACCCAACTATGAGTCTCTTCGTGTTTTTGGTTGTGCATGTTGGTCCAACCTTCGTCCCTACAACAAACACAAACTTTCTTTTCGTTCCAAAAAATGTGTTTTTCTGGGCTATAGTCCTCGCCACAAAGGAGTCAAATGTCTAGACACTGATACAGGACGTGTTTATGTCTCTCGTGATGTTGTTTTTGATGAGAACATCTTTCCTTTTGCCTCCATGAATCCAAACGCAGGTCGTCGTCTTTGTGAAGAAATTCTGCTTCTTCCATTAGATGATCCTTCCTCGGCGTCACATGACAGGGGTGTGCACACTAACGGCCATTATTTGCATGTTTTTCCTGCTGTTCCCACTACCCAGGTACCCCCTGTCGCGACTGCTGCGGATCCCTCTCAAGATTCTGCGTCAAATTCCGGAGAAACAGATGAAAACAGCACATGTGATCATAGTCCACTACAAGACAGAGGACCAGGTGCTGCGGATGGTGATCCCGAGGCTGATTCCCTGGACAAATCTGCCTCGGATCACGTTTCTGCACCTGCTGCTGGTGCCAGCAGTGACAACGGCGCCAGCTCCCGCCCGCACCAACCGGAGACCGACACGTCGCCCCCTCGCGCTGGCGCTGAGCCGAGCCGGTCACGCGCGCGGTCCCCCGTGACGCCCACGCGGCTGCTGTCGCCTCCGCTGTCCCCGGTGCGGACCCCGACGTCCCCCACGCCTGCCACGTCTTCTCCTCTGTCCCCTGCGACAGCTTGGTGTTCCCCTGCTCCGGACAGCACGCTGTCACCTGACCGCGCGGAATTTCGTGTAGATTCCTGCACGGATTCCCTGGTAGATCAACAACCAGAACAGCAACCGCCGGGATCTTCTGCGCCACCACCGGGTGTAGGCGTACAAACTCGTCTTCAGAAAGGTATACGTTGTCCGATTTTTTTTACTGATGGCACTGTTAGGTATGCTCTGCTTACGTCTACAGGGGAACCGAGAAATCTTTCTGAGGCCTTAAAAGATGATAATTGGAAGCTTGCTATGCAAACGGAATACGATGCTCTTATTGATAATCATATCTGGCATCTTGTTCCCGCCAACAACAACAAAAATGTCATTGACTGTAAATGGGTTTATCATATCAAGAAAAAGGCTGATGGTACAATTGACAGGTATAAAGCACGTCTTGTTGCGAAGGGTTTTAAGCAAAGATATGGTATAGATTATGAAGATAACTTCAGTCCTGTTGTTAAAATTGCTACTATCAGGACTGTGCTTGCTATTTCTGTTTCTCGAGGATGGAGCTTAAGGCAGCTAGATGTAAAGAACGTGTTTCTTCATGGTGTTCTCGAAGAGGATGTCTATATGAAACAACCACCTGGTTTTGAGTCTTCTGCTACTCCTAATTACATTTGCAAACTTGATAAATCTCTATATGGTCTTAAACAGGCTCCTCGAGCATGGTATTCTCGTCTCAGCAACAAACTACAAACACTTGGCTTCACACCCTCCAAGGCAGATACATCACTATTTCTTTATGATCAGTCAGGTATCACAGTGTATATTCTTATTTATGTTGATGATATCATTGTGACCAGTTCTTCCAATCAAGCTATTCAAGTTCTTCTTCATCATTTGAGTACTGAGTTTGCTCTCAAGGATTTAGGAGATCTACACTATTTTCTTGGTATGGAAGTTCATAAGCAGGCTGATGGACTGCTTTTAAATCAAGAAAAATATGCAAATGATTTGTTAACTCGAGTTGGTATGCAAGGCTGCACAACCTGTCCCACACCTCTCTCCACTACAGAATCCCTGGCATTGACAGATGGTTCTCCTCTTGGTCCAGATGATATAGTAAATTACAGGAGCATTGTTGGAGGTCTCCAGTATCTTACACTGACACGACCTGATCTCTCTTTTTCAGTTAATAAAGTATGCCAATACCTTCATGCTCCTACAACTGCTCATTGGTCAGCTGTTAAAAGGATTCTCAGATACATTCATGGCACTCGCAGTGTTGGTCTTACTTTTCAAAAGTCCTCTTCAACACTTCTGAGTGCTTTTTCTGATGCTGATTGGGCAGGTGATTTAGATGATCGGCGATCCACTGGTGGTTTTGCTATATTTTTTGGTCCAAATCTTATTTCATGGAGTGCTAGAAAACAGCCTACTGTGTCTCGTTCCAGTACAGAGGCTGAGTACAAAGCCCTTGCAAATGCCACTGCGGAACTTATTTGGGTTGAGGCTCTAGTTCGTGAACTTGGTGTTCACTTGAAAGAGAAACCATGTCTCTGGTGTGATAATCTTGGTGCTACCTATCTGTCTGCTAATCCAGTTTTTCATGCTCGTACTAAGCATATTGAGATTGATTTCTTCTTTGTCAGAGAACGTGTTGCCAATAAACAACTGGATATCAGCTTCATCTCCAGCAATGATCAGATAGCAGATGGGTTCAATAAAACATTATGTATCAAGAAACTTGATGAGTTTAAACGTAATCTCAACCTCTCCCAGGTTTCGATTAAGGGGGGGTATTAGAGATGTATTAATGGTACGTATACAATATGGTATAGTACACCAATTGTATACGTACCCCACCTGTATTGCCACGTGAGGGGCTCTTCCTCACCATATTAACATGCAACCGGTGACCCTAACGGGTTACACCGTTCCGGCCTAGGGTTTAACACCGTGCGTGATGAGGTCCGGCGCTTGGGGCTTGCTGTTCACCGTGGTTGTGCGCCTACTTTGAGCACGGACGTGTTCAGGCCATACGGAGCGACGCGGAGGCGGGCTTGGCCGGAGTGCACCGCTGTCGGGACCGGCCTTCAGCCCTTCGGTCAGTGTTTTCTGCAACACACTATTACGCTGGACGGTGGTTTTTTGTCACAAAACTGAATTGTTGTGGTGGTTTTTTGTAATTTATTTCTGGGCAGACCGATCGAGTGATGCAATCAAAATCATGAGGGTGTCAAACATTGGTGGATCCGGAGAGGACAACAGTGTAGGGCGACACTGTTCGATGAGGACGTTCATTTTCAATTCTTTTTCTTGTATCTCAGCAGTTCCATGTCATGTGTGTCTAGCAAGCTTGAGACACCACACACACACACGGCAGGTTCAGAGCTAAGACGAGAGCACTACAGCGTCTGGCTAGGCCGTACCGATGCCTGCCGTCCACTGCACAAATCGCTCACACGATGCTCCCTGCGCCTGGGACTGCGGCCTGGCAGTCCTGCCTCCGGCCCCACCGCCTTCTGGCCCAATTTTCAGCCCAGCCACGGACCGTACGTCCATCAAGATGTCCGTGACTGCATGCGCGGCCGCACGTCAAGCTTTGGTTTGTTTTTTTGTCAAAAATGGTCATTTTCGCGGACTAACTACAAATCTGGCCCTTCGGATCGGCGCCAGGAGACATGGAGCCGAAGTTGTGCATTTCGGCGCCATCTTATTTTTGCGTCCAACCCCGTTCTGGTCAAATAAAAACAATTCAGGAGCTCGGTTCCAAGTAGGATGAAACCGACCTGACACGAGTGGAAACAACCCCTTTCGTCCAGGGCCAGAAAAGGCATCTGTCTCGGTTGCATCAAAATTCAGGACAAATGATATGCATTGGTTCCGATTTGTGCGCCCGAGTCAGCAGAAATCGCCTGAGGGCATTGGTCCCGGGTCGTAAGGAGGCACGCGCATGGGCATTGGTCCCGGTTCATTCCACAAACCGGGACCATTGCCCCCTTTCCCCTACATATACTGCCTCACAACCCCCTTCCCTCTTTTTTTGCTTGGAGGAGTGAGAGAGGTGGGTGCTAGTGTGTGTTATTTTACTATGCACACGAGGTGTTCGACGAAATACCCGAGCCACACATAAACTCACTGAAAATGGTATCTTCGACCGAGGTTAGGAAACTTATCTTTTTCATCTGTAATTGATACATAAAAAAGTAATATTTGTTGATTTAGTGTGGTCATTTCGCTATTGAAGATGTTATTGTAATGTTTTTTGATAAACTTAATTATACGATGCAGATGGATGCACGGCAGCGATGGATGTACGGTGACCGACACACTTCCGAGTATATGGCAGGCCTGAATGCATTTCTCGTTGTAGCTCAGGCGAACAAAGATAATGGCTTTATGTGTTGCCCATATGTTGATTGTCGGAACGTCAGGGAGCACTCTTCCTCGAGAATCCTTCACGGCCACCTACTTCGGATAGGTTTCATGCCCAGCTATAATTGCTGGACTAAGCATGGAGAAAGAGGGGTTGTGATGGAAGACAATGAAGAAGAAGAAGAAGAAGATTCTTTGTTCCCTGAATACGGTGATACTGCAATGGAAGACAATGCAGAAGAAGGAGGTGATCAAGAATAGTCATCAGAAGAGCCCGATGATGATCTTGGCTGAGTTATTGCTGATAGAAGGGAAGACTGTGAAAGTGAATTGGAGAGGTTGAAACTGGACAACATGTTACAGGATCACAAAAAGTTGTTGTACCCAAATTGCGAAGATGGCAGCACAAAGCTCGGTACCACACTGGAGTTGCTGAAATGGAAGGCACAGAACGGTGTGACTGACAAGACATTTGAGAGTTTACTTCAACTAATGCAGCCGAAGATTCCAAAGGATAACGAATTTCCTGAGAGTACATACGAAGCAAAGAAAGCCCTCTGCCCTCTAGGATTAGATGTGCAAAAGATACATGCATGCATTAATGATTGCATCCTCTACCGCGGTTAGAAGTACGGTAATTTGGATGAATGTCCGGTATGCACTGCACTGCGGTATAAGATCAGAGCAGATGACCCTGGTGATGTTGACGGCGAGCCCCCCCCCCCCCCCCCCCCCCCGTAAGAGGGTTCATGCAAAGGTGATGTGGTATGCTCCTATGGTACCACGGTTGAAACGTCTGTTTAGAAACAAAGAGCATGCTAGGTTGTTGCGATGGCACAAAGAAGACAGTAAGAAAGACGGAAAGTTGAGACACCCCGCCGATGGATCGCAGTGGAGAAAGATCGAGAGAGACTTCCCGGACTTTACAGGAGAGGCGAGAAACTTATGGTTTGGTCTAAGTACAGATGGCTTTAATCCTTTTTGGGGGCAGAGCTCGAGTCATAGCACCTGGCCCGTGACTCTATGTATGTACAACCTTCCTCCTTGGTTGTGCATGAAGCGCAAGTTCATTATGATGTCAGTTCTCATTCAAGGCCCGAGGAAACCTGGCAACGACATTGATGTGTATCTAAGGCTATTAGTGGAAGAACTCTTACAATTGTGGGGAAAACCCGGTGTACGTGTGTGGGATGAGAACGAACAAAAGCCATTTGACCTACGGGCGTTGCTTTTCGTAACCATCAATGATTGGCCTGCTCTTAGTAACATTTCCGTACATACAAACAAGGGATACAATGCATGCACACACTGTTTAGATAAGACCGACAATGTTTATTTGGATAAATGTAAAAAGATTGTATACCTGGGGCATCGTAGATTTCTTCCGATCAAGCATCCCGTAAGAAAGAAGGAGGGAAACATTTCAGAGGTGAGGCAGATAACCGGAAGAATCCTGGCCTCCGTACTGGTAATGATTTATTCGATATGGTCAAGGACCTAAAAGTAATCTTTGGGAAGGGTGATGGCAGCCAACCTGTTCCGAACGGCCCTGATAAGCGCGCACCCATATGGAAGAAATAATCTATATTTTGGGAGCTACCCTATTGGAAAGTTCTAGAGGTCCGCTCTTCAATCGACGTGATGCACGTGACAAAGAATCTCTGCGTCAACCTGCTATCCTTCCTGGGCGTGTATGGGAAGTCAAAAGATACGCCAGAAGGACGGGAGGACCAGCAACGTATGAAAGATCCAAGCAACAAGCACACGGATACATGGCACCATTACTTAAGCAGCTACGCTCTTACTAAAGCAGAGAAGGAAATATTTTTTGAATTCCTTTACAGTATCAAGGTTCCGTCTCGCTTCTCGTCGAATATAAAGGGGATAATAAACATGGCAGAGAAAAAATTCCAAAACCTGAAGTCTCATGACTGCCACGTGATTATGACGCAGTTGCTTCCGATTGCATTGAGGGGGCTTCTACCGGAAAATGTTCGAGTACCCATTGTAAAGCTATGTGCATTCCTCAACGCAATATCTCAAAAGGTAATCGATCAAGAAATTCTGGCAAGATTACAGAGGGATGTGGTCCAGTGTCTTGTTAGTTTTGAGTTGGTGTTCCCACCAGCCTTCTTCAACATTATGACTCATCTCCTTGTTCACCTATGTGAAGAGATTTATATTCTCGGTCCGGTATTTCTACACAATATGTTCCCCTTTGAGAGATTCATGGGAGTCTTGAAGAAATATGTTCATAACCGTGCTAGGCCAGAAGGAAGCATCTCGAAGGGATATGGAACAGAGGAGGTCATTGGGTTCTATGTTGACTTTATTCCTGACCTTAAGACGATTGGTGTTCCTGAATCGCGGCATGAGGGGAGACTGAGGGGAAAAGAAACGCTGGGAAAGAAAACAACCATACCCAGGGACGGGCATTCTTTCACTAAAGCACACTACACAGTTCTACAAAATTCCATCTTCGTGGCTCCGTATCTCGAGGAACACAAGAATATTTTACGCTCCACAAACCCGTGGAAGGATGACTCATGGATTAAACGCAAACACATGAAGACTTTCGGAAGTTGGTTGCAAACACATCTTATAAATGACACCGCTGTTGAAGATCAGCTGTACATGTTGGCCGGGTCACCATCTTCGACTATTGGGAGTTTTCAAGGGTACGAGATAAATGGGAATACATTTTACACGATCGCCCAAGATAAGAAGAGCACCAACCAAAATAGTGGTGTCCGCTTTGATACAACAAACGAGAATGGAAAAAATGACACATACTATGGTTACATAGAGGAGATATGGGAACTTGACTATGGACCTTCTTTTAAGGTCCCTATGTTCAAGTGCAAATGAGTCAACTTGAATGGAGAAGGGGTAAAGGTACACCCGCTTTACGGAATGACAACAGTGGATGTCAACAATATTGGTTACAATGATGAACCATTCGTCCTAGCCAATGATGTGGCTCAGGTCTTCTATGTGAAGGACATGTCCTCCATACCGAAAAAAGAAAAAATAAGCAAAAAACTACATCATACGATGATCCGAAGCGTCACATAGTTCTTTCAGGGAAAAGAAACATCGTGGGAATCGAGGACACGACAGACATGTCAGAAGATTATAATAAGTTTGTTGAAATTCCACCCTTCACGGTGAAAGCTGACCCAACCATCCCGCTAAATAATGAAGATGCTCCATGGTTACGGCCGAAGCGATCATAAGCAAGGGACAAGGGTTCATGGACCATCTCTACACAAAGAAAATTCAGAAGACTAGATAGGGATGTTGTTGGTGATGTGTAATAATAAACATGGAATACATGATCATAGTTCTGTTGAAAAAGTGTTCACAAAATTGTCGCACCGGCGCTCGCGCCCATATTGCACACAAACATGCATCTTGGATAGATAAAAACGGCATTACATAATGGCAAGAGTGGATCTAAACCTAAATAGAGAGCATAGATCTACATAATGGCAAGACTGGATCTGATCTGCTAGTCATACTCCTGCCTAGGCCTATAGTACTCCGACTCGTAGTTGTCGTAGTCGCCGCCGTCATCGTCACTATCGTCGGACGGTGCTCTACACTCCCTCGGAGGATCATGACGCCAAGACTGGGCGTGAGGGTAGCGCAGGCGGGGGTTATCGCCAGCCCTGATATAGTTCATAATGCTCTAAAGAGTCCGTCCGCCGGCCCACCACAGCCGACGACCGGCCTCGTTGAAGTTCAAAGGAGGCGGGCCGTTCTCCTCGTACCTGGCGAGCGCACTCTCACGCCGATTAATGAAGAAGGCGTCCCAAGTAGGACGGTAGTCAGGATTCAACCTGGGATTCCTCCGCTGCTCTGGCGTGAGCTCGTGGTAGTAGTGGTTCGTTATGGCCGCCCGACGCGCCACACCTTGGGGAAGAGGAGGGACAGGCACTCCTCCGGCGCTCAGCATCCAACCGGCGGGAACGCTGTAGCCGGGCAGGCAAGGGTAGTTTGAGGCGGAAAGTGCCTCCGCCTGGAGGAAGGTTAGAGTGGGTATGGTAGAAGCCATGAGAGAGTGGTGAGTTCATATGTGTTTATGCCAATGGTGTGGCAATTCATACATATATATAGTGAGAAGAAAACGGATCCCTTTAGTCCTGGCCTGTTTTACCAACCGGGACGAAATGGTTCGGGTTTCGTTGGGAAACAGATCGTTCCTTTAGTCCCGGCCTGTTTTACCAACCGGGACGAAATGGTTAGGGTTTCGTTCGGACCAATCAGAAAGAATCACACGGATCGTGTCTTTCTTTCAAGCGCTTGTGAGTCGTTGGATCAGGGGTGTGTTTCTTTCAAGTTGTTGTGAGCCGTTCGATCAGGGCTACGGTGTGTTTCTTTCGAGCGGTTGTGAGCCGTTGGATCAGGGGTGTTTCTTAACCGTTGGATCAAAACCCTAGCACAACACTTTGTGAGCCAGATGACCCTATATATAGCCCACCTTCATACATCAGTCAGTTCATAGACCAAATACAAATCATCCGGATTCGCTAGCACACGTCCTGCCGTGCATTTGGTATGCATATATGCACTCAGTAGCCACGGCAGGGCTGTATGCTGGCGATACCGATTGTTTTGTTCTACATCGACCTTTAAGGTTTGATACATCATTCAGTTCATCGACCAAATACAAATCATCCGGATTCGCCATCATACGTCCTGCCGTGCATTTGGTATGCATATATGCACTCAGTAGCCACGACAGGGCTGTATGATAGCGATACCGATTGTTTTGTTCTACATCCCCCCTTTAAGGTTTGATACATCCTTTAGTTCATCGACCAAATACAAATCATCTGGATTCGCCATCATACGTCCGACCGTTCTTTTGATATGCATATATGCACTCAATAGCCATGATCGGGCTGTATGATGGCGATACCGATTGTTTTGTTCCACATCCCCCTTGAAGGTTTGACAAAAGGTTTGATACATCATTCAATTCATCGACCGAATACAAATCACCCGGATTCGCCATCATACGTCCGACCGTTCTTTTGATATGCATATATGCACTCAATAGCCAGGGCCGAGCTGTATGATGGCGATACCGATTGTTTTGTTCTACATCCCCCCCCCTTGAAGGTTCATCGACCGAATACAGATCACCTGGATGCCTTGTATGCGACGAAACTATGTAAATGCATGGATCAACTGGTCAGAAGTGCACTTATTAGAAATTTAACGTACCTTGTTCTGTATTTGAAACGTGTGGAGTTATTATTTGAAACATAAAGGATATAATGGAAAACAAAATAAAACAATAGAAAACATAAAGGAAACAATAGAAAACATAAAGGAAACAATAGAAAAGAAAATAAAACAAGAGAAAACATAAAGGAAAACAATAGAAAACATAAAGGAAACAATAGAAAACAAAAAGGAAACAGTAGAAAACAATATAAAACAAGAGAAAACAAAAAGGAAACAAGAGAAAACAAAATAAAACAATAGAAAAAATACAGGAAAACAATAGAAAACATAAAGGAAACAAGAGAAAACAAAAAGAATACAATAGAAAACATAAAGCAAAACAATAGAAAACATAAAGGAAACAATAGAAAAGAAAATAAAACAAGAGAAAACAAAAAGGAAACAAAAAACAAAATAAAAAATAAAGGAAAACAATAAAAAACATAAAAGAAACAATAGAAAACAAAAAATAATTAAAAAATAGAGCATTCGTCCCGGTTTTTGCAAACAACCGGGACAGATGCCTCACCCTTTTTTTTCCGCATGGGTACGTGTAACGCGCGCGTTGGGGGGACCCTTCCGTTCCGGTTGTTCCTTCGAACCGGGACGGATGCCCCTCCCTATATATGCTGATCGTCTTCCTCCCCAAAATCATAACCACGCGCAGGGATTTGGATCGCGAGACGCCGCCAGGCTGCTGCTCTCGAGAACTCGCCGCTCCCGCGCTGCGCCCGCGCCGTTGCCGTACGTAGACATTGAGGACCTCGGCACGCCCGCGCCGTCACCCGGGAGAGGAGGAAGAGCTTGCCGCGCCGTGGACGAGCTCGCCGTGCCGCAACGCCGGCCCGCGCCCGTGGACGAGCTCGCCGCCCTCTACCCTCGCCGTCCCTCTCCCCTCGTCGTCGATCGTGGCGCGCCCGTGGAGGTAGAAATAGAGAACTTTTTTTTATTTACTGTTTTTGCTTTTACAATTTTGTTTAGTGTTAGAAAATTTAGTGTTAGAAAAATTTTAGTTAGAATTTAGTTAGAAATTTTAGTGTTCGAAAAATTAGAAATTTTAGTGTTAGAATTTAATGTTAGAATTTTAGTGTTAGAAAAATTTTAGTTAGAATTTAGTGTTAGAATTTAGTTAGAAAATTTAGTGTTAGAAAACTAGAAATTTTAGTGTTAGGAATTTTTACTTAGGAATTTTTTAGTGTTAGGAATTTTTACTTAGGAATTTTTTAGTGTTAGGAATTTTTACTTAGAAATTTTTTACTTAGGAATTTTTAGTGTTAGGAATTTTTACTTAGGAATTTTTAGTGTTAGGTATTTAAGTGTTTGGAATTTGACTTAAGAATTTTAAGAAAAATTCACTAAGTTAGTGTTAGAAAATTTCACCAAGTTATAAAAATTTCACTAAGTTAGAAAATTTCACTAATTTAGAAAATTTCAGTAAGTTAGCAATTTCACTAAGTTAGAATAATTTCACTAAGTTAGAAAATTTCACTAAGTTAGTGTTATAAAATGTCACTAAGTTAAATTTTTTTTACTTTGTGTTAGAAATTTGGAACTGTTATTGCAGTTTTACTTGTGATGTTCGTTCGATCTTTTGAATAAATGTCGATGATTGGAAGAGTTGGTTCACACTCAGATGGCCCTGGTGGTTCGGTGCGCCTTGTGATTTTCACAAAGTTAGGAACTTGTGCATCCCCACTTGGCGCGCCGGGTCCACCAAGGCTGCTTGTATGTGTCCACCCTAAATATGAGCCACACAGACCGATGACCATCTTGTTCCTGTTAAGAGGTACTACATGCGGTGGTGATCCGGGGAAAGGACGAATGCGAGGGTTTCTGGATTTCTTTCGAACTAAATAATGTCACATATATAATATGGTTCGTGAGATCCGGATGAAACTGAACCCTTTAGTGCACATTCGTAATGGTGACATTCCTCAGAAATCCCTTCCGGGGTTATGAAGAATGTCTCCATTATGTATGTGTACAAAAGGGTCTAGTTTTTTCCGGATTTCACTATTACATATATGATTTTGTTCAGTTTTAAAGATGTCCAGAAACCCTTCCTTCCCTGCATCGCCATCACGTGTACTTACCTCGTAACAAGCACAAAATGTGAAGGTCCAACTTGATATCAAGGCCTGATGACCATCTTGTTCCTATTAAGAGGTACTACAGGCGGTGGTGATCCGGGGAAAGGATGAAGATGAGGGTTTCTGGATTTCTTTCGAACTAAAGAATGTCACATATGCAATATGGTTCGTGAGATCCGGATGAAGCTGAATCCTTTAGTGCACATTCGTAATGGTGATATTCCTCAGAAATCCCTTCCGGGGTTATGAAGAATATCCCCATTATGTATGTGTACAAAAGGATCTAGTTTTTTCCGGATTTCACTATTATATATATGATTTTGTTTAGTTTCAGAGAACTCCAGAAACCCTTCCACCCCCCGCATCATCATCATGTGTACTTATCTCGTAACAAGCACAAAATGTGAAGGTCCAACTTCACATCAAGGCCCGATGACCATCTTGTTCCTGTTAAGAGGTACTACAGATGGTGGTGATCCGGGGAAAGGAGGAAGACGAGGGTTTCTGGATTTCTTTGGAACTAAATAACGTCACATATGTAATATCGTGAGATCCGAACGAAGTTGAACCCTTTTGTGCACATTCGTAATGGTGACATTCCTCAGAAATCCCTTCCGGGGTTATGAAGAATGTCCCCATTATGTATGTGGACAAAAGGGTCTAACCTTGTTCGGATCTCACAATATTACATATATGATTTTGTTTAGTTTCAAAGATTTCTAGAAACCCCTGTCTTCATCCTTCTCCGGACCACCATCACGTGTACTACCTCGTAGCAAGCACAAAATGTGAAGGTCTAGGCAGGAGTATGACTAGCAGATCAGATCCACTCTTTCCTAATAAACTTGTGACTCGAACGGGGCATAAAATCATTCCAGTTTATCCAGTCATGTGTGAAAACGTTACGGATCACTTCCTCTTCTTAATATGGGATGCTACAACTGTTATGTCCCGTTCGAGTCGCAACTTTACTCGGCAAGACTCGATCAGATCTGCTAGTCATACTCCTTACTAAAGTTCAGAAACCCTTGTTCCTGTTAAGAGGTACTATAGGCGGTGGTGACCCGAGGAAAGGATGAAGATGAGGGTTCTGGTTCGAACTAAGGAACGTCGCATTTGAAATATTAGTGTTAGTGATATAAGAAGAACTGGGATGCACCGTTTGGTGCATATACGTAATGGTGATATTTTTCATTGCCCCGGACGGGGCTATGAAGAATATCACCGTTATGTATGTGCACGAAATGGTCCAACTTTGTTCGGATCTCACAAACACTTACGTATGTGATTTTTTTTAGTTTCAACAAAGTTCGGAAAACCTTGTCTTCATCCTTCCCAGCATCCCCATCACGTATACTACCTGTAACAACCACAAGATATGAGAAGGGCCAATTTGATCCTTTGTGTTTAACTTTCATATTATTTATGTCATATTTCTCCATTTTACTATTTTTTACTAAGTTAAAACACTAAGGTATTTTACTTAATTAGGAATATTTACTTAGCCCGGTTCTTTTTTTAGCTTATGTCTCTGTTGGACCCGCCGAGCGATGTCCGGGACTGGGTCCCGCCGGGCTGGCACTGGGAGGTCCTTACTACCGGGACACGCGGCTTGGTGAGAAATCCGGGTGACGTGGTCGACCCGGATATTCTTTGGTGGCCATCGCGTGGGCCACGGTTGGTGCGGAGAGAGCCGGACCCTGAGGAGGTGGTACATCAGCGTATCAGGGAGGAGGACGAGCACGTCCGTCGCTACATGTACTTGCTCGATACGGAGTATAGAAGCAGTTGGTCGATTATTCGGAGGGTTAAATAAAATGAACCCGAGCTATGTAACTCTTGGTGTGTATTGATACGTTTAAATATTTCATCAATATTGCTTTTATAATTGAAATGAGGATCTGGAACATATTGATACTCTTTTTTCTAAATTGTTTAGGTATAAGTACCATTAGCTATTATCTTTAAGCAATTTTGATGAAATGGATCTGGAACATATAATTACTCTTTTTTTTTCTAACTTAGGGAATTTTGACTTAGGGAATTTTGTGTATTTTCAGAAAAGTATGGATCCAAGAGACAATGATGCGGAAAACTTTCTCGCGGGTTTAATCCGCGGGCCCGAGGGAGAGACCGATGTGAGCCAGTGGATGAACGACTTCGGTGAGGGAGATCCGGAGCTCACCCTAGGAGACGTCTCTGCTGAGGGAGAAGCCGACGGCTCCGGTGAGGGAGAAGACGACGGCTCCGATAAGGGAGCAGCCGACGGCTCCGGTGGAGCCGTACAAATTACAAACACCGGCTCCGAGGTGCATATAGATATGTTAATTAATGAATCATCCGTTGTCTATATACATGTATTAATAGTCTTTATATTTTGAGCCATCCGGTTCAAGCATATCAACCGGAAAAATACGAACCGAGGCGCAACAAAGAAATTGAAAGATATAGGATCGAAACGATCGGATCATACGGCGCACCCGATCTTCCCGCTGATGTTGCCCAAACATTTGTGAAGCAATGCGGAGTGCTAGTTAGGGATCACATCCCGATCGTTGTTCATGAGTGGAATGAGCCAAAAGATCCGCGGAGACAAGGAATTTCATTTGTGAGCAAAAAAGCAAAAGACCATCTTTTCCAAAAGATCATGTGTAATTTCACCTTACCCTTGCCGGAGGTGGACGAGAATGAGGCGGATGAGAACGAGGAGGTAGATGGTGAAGCTAATGTTACTAAAAAGAAACTTCAGTTACTGGAAAATGTCAAGGCGTGGACTCTGAAAAAGATGGCCGAGCAATTCAAAAACTGGAAGAAAAGATTGAACCTTGACTTTGTTAAGAAGGGAAAGACTCCATATTTCACTCAAGGGTATGAGAAAATAAAACCCTTATGGGCAGACTTTGTGAAGTACAAGTTGTCAGAGAATGCAACGGAAAGGTCAAAAACAAATTAGGAAAACGCCGGAAAAAAGGTATATCACCATATTATGGGGCAAGCTGGCTACAAGGGTTCCTTTCCCAAGTGGAATAAATGGGACAACGACCTGCTTGAGAAGGGGATCACTCCTGAGCCGTTCTTGTGGGTCGAGCGGACAAGGTCATGGTTCTACGGCCATGGGGGCAAGTTGGACGCCGAAGGAAAAGCAATCTATAACCTAAGGCATAAAGAGAATCTTGTACCCATAGAAGATCTGAGAAGCGCAATAAAGGACGTTAAAGAGGGGAAGTTCGTGCCAGATAGAGATAACGACGAGCTCACACGCGCCCTCGGGAATAAGGAACACGTAGGGCGTACACGAGCCACAAAAGGCAATCCTCCGTGGAGTATTGGGTTTGACGACACCAAAAAGAAATACCCCGATAGAAGCCGTCAACGGAAAAAGCACGCGGAGGCAGCTGAAGCAGAGAGTCAGGCAAACTGGAGGCGTCAACTTGAAGAACAGATAAAGCGGACGCAGGATGTAGCAATAAAGCAGTAGGAGCAAATTAACACACTTAGCCAGAAGCTAGTGTCTACCGGCGTACCACACATGGTAGAAGGTGAAGTCGATGCTACCGGCGCCGCACATTCTCATCGGAAAAGCAGCGTTGCGTCCACGCAGCTCCCGGGCGATGATGCACCGCCGATGATGCACCCGGTGGATTATATCACACAGATGACAACATGTGAGCTCCACGTGAAGGTCGTCAATATAACCATCAAGGCGGCGGTCGGCTATGTCTTACTAATTGGCAACGAACCAACTCACCATAGTCTTCCGGTTCCACGGGGCTACGCTGTTGTTGGGGTCGATGAAGTTCTCAATGGATTCGAGCGGGTGAAGCTTGAATTCCCTGAAGGTGAAGACGGAGAGGTGACTGAACTCGGAGAAGCCAAGAATTTGACCGTTCTATGGCTAAAGGAATGCATTGTGCATCCAAATCAGACGGTAAGTCCATCGACTCCTCACCATTCTCCAGCGCAACAGTCTCCAGCGCAGTCGTCTCCGCCATGCATGCCGTCTCCAGCGCGGTCGCCTATGCCGTGCACATCTTCAGCGCGGTCGCCTACGCCGCCGCGTCAGGCTTCTCCGCCCACTAAGTTTCTGCCGAAACGTAAAAGATCACCCAAACGTCAACGGTCACCCCTCCCGAAGGTACCAAATGAGTTACCCAAGTTACCTTACGACTATACTCCAGAGCAAACCCAGGAAATCGCAAGGGACGAATACGAGGCGTGGAAATCGAAGCGGAAGGAGAAGAAAACGACAGATTTCCCCGAGACCGAAGAAGATATAGAACGCGCGTGGAAAATGGTGAAGACTCTTCATCAACCCGAGCCGAGTCTGTCATCTGACTATGACCGCTCTATTCTGAAGTCACACCAGGAAATGGTGCGGTCGACGAAGAGTAGTAGCGCAAGCGGAAAAGGGGAAATCAGTTGCCCAGCTCGGAGAGCAGAAAAAACAATCCATCTACCCGCTCAAAGTGATTTCCAATACCCAGGTGGGGCCGAGCACTAATGCTGACGAGCAAACTGATCCGGAGTTTATATAACTGTACGGAGAAAGGGCAACTGCTGCGGGTTTGTCCATTGCTGAGTATATGCAAACAGTAGACTACTTCCCCGAAGCTAAATGTGCGTACAAATACCAGTACGGGAAACCTCAAACCCGAGGAGTTAAAGGATCTACCAACCAAAATGCGAAGAGTGCATAGTTAGTATATGGAAGCCGCTGCGAAATCTCAGGACTGGATATATCTCGCAGTTAGAGACGAGCACTACGAGTATGGAGATGGAATGGTTCTGATTCAATTTGATGAATCGTTTCAGTTAATCCAGCAGCAGGCCCTCGACAAATCTATCGTTAGTGCCTATTGTCTGTAAGTACTTATTTCTCTAATTAAGTCTCTAGCTAGCTCACCTCGTTCATTGCATATTTATATATATATATAGTACACTCATTATATTATAATTGCAGAATGAAGATACTCGAATGCAAAAGAGGACAAATCTATGATATTGGGTTCATTGGCCCATATTTTGTTAATCATAAGACTCTTGAGCTATCTCCCAAGGATACAGAATATAATATTCTGAGGGCAATAAGGTTTCAACAACATCGGCGGGAAATACTATTTTCTTATAACTTCGGGTGAGTGTTACTGTGTTGTACACATTCTGTTTTCCTTACTCGATGTTAAGTGTATAATTGATGAGTTCTGCGTGCGCAGCTTCCACTATATTCTGCTAATTTTCCAAGTTGACAAAGGAAAAGTACTAGTAATGGACCCAAAACGTAAACCCCTAGCGATGTGGGAGCCCATGCAGGAAATGATCCAGCGGTAATTTCAATCTTTATTAATTTCAGTCTTTATATATGGCACTATATCGATTACTTTGTTTCATTTTCGAATATCAAGTAATTATCTTTTTATTCTTTTTCTTTCCCGGCCAGCGTTTGGAAGAGGTTCACAAAAAAGTCTCCTGGTGAATGGAAATCAGAGCTTACATTCGATATTGTGGAAGTAAGTACTACTGTCTAGATCCACGCCTCTCCTTGATTCTAGTGTCGATACCATTATCATGGCTGGTTGATTAGTATTTTGATTGAAACCATGTTATCGTAAAGTGTTTTCAATAGGGAGACGAGAATCACTTGTGTGGATACTACGTCTGCGAGTTCATTCGTCAGACGACTTGTCCCAAGGGCAGAGATTTAAACCACCTTCACGTACGCAAGTCGTCAAATTTTCTTATTACCATCTATTTTAGTTACTTAGTTTCATTAATATATACTGACCACTCTTCTTTATATTAGATCGAACGGCTCCGGGACGGTCTTCTACCAAGGGACCGCATACGAGCAATTCAGGAGGAAATTGCGGGCTTCTTAGATGCAGAGGTCCTAAATGTAAATGGAGAGTACTATAGCGCCGGTTGGAACTGAATTTGATTTTGTAATTCATTCCATCGGTCATGTAATATGCTCGATATACTTAGCTTTTGTGATATAAGTGTTCCTTCTTTTTCTATATATATATGTATTACTTATTCACTCGTGGGATCCGGAGGTCCGGGGAGGGGCCACCGAGGCTCCTCTCTTCTCGTGGGATCCGGGAGGTCCGGGGAAGGGCCACCGGGCTTCTCTCTTCTCCTGGGATCCGGGAGGTCCGGGGAGGGGCCACCAAGGCTCCTTATCAGTGTATGGTGACAGGGGTATCGTAAAATCGAAATGATCGCAAAACAGAAAATAAAAAGGAAAACAATAAAGAGAAAATGGCAAAACTGCTGCCGCGGCAGAGAAAATGGCAAAACTGCTGCCGCGACAGAGTAGTCATTCATCACGGTTCGTATTAAGAACCGGGACGAATGCCCCTGGCCAGGTTCACCACGTGGTCAGCCCCATTTTCCCCGGGTCCTGGCACAACCGGGACCAATGGAGGAGGGCCATTTGTCCCGGCTGGCCCATCCCGGTTGCACAACCGGGACAAATAGCCCTTACGAACCGGGACTAATGCCCCTATTTACACTAGTGTGAACAAGTTCGGCTCTATCCTACCTGGAGCCAACCTCAGGGGCCGGATTTGAAAATACTTTCACGAAGGGGCCAGATTTGACGTTAGTCCGTGAAAAGGGCCAGATTTGCCAAAAAATACTCATGCTTTGCTGTCCGTGATGGATGTGCTGCCGATACGCATAGCGCCTAACCCAAACCTCGCGGTGTATCGACAGCAAGTTCTCCGGCAGCGCGAGCCCACAGGGAGCGGCTCTGAGCGTGTGCATGACGGAAACGACCACCTCAGCACCATATTACGGTCCAAGCGGACGTCAGGCCTGCCCGCCCGAGTAACTTGTTATTTATAGACGACACCGTTCAAGAAGAAAAATAACAGGAAAAATTAAGTATTGATGGTTTTCCATGGAATAGTAACTTCCGCTACTACAGTGTCTGGTACACGATATCACCCATGGAATAGTACAGTAACTTAAATTTATTTTAGTAGAAAATTATTGTCTTTATTTTGTGTCATAGTTTTGAAAGACAGACTATAAATAGATACATAAGTCTTAGAATCTAAAAGATTCTGATATATTGAAACTTTATCCTAAAACTAAAAGAACAAATTCAGTGGGACGCTATTATTTCCTAAAGGGATTAATGTATCTCTGGAGATAGTTATCAGAGTTGTGCAAGCATAAGAAATTCCAATTAAAAATTCTTTTAGACTAATAGCGACGGCCATTGCGGATTAAGGTATGGCTTCTTATTAAGAAAATACTTAACCAGGAAATAACATAGTTTCAAGACAACTTGAATAAAAGATGTGCATGTAATTAGTAAAGATAATAGAAGAGCTGAAGTGTCCAAATGACATGGGGTCAAAAAGTATTTTATACCGTTGAGTTTGAGTTGAGAAACCTTAAGGAATTCCTGATGAAATAAAGGGATCATAAAACTTATTTTGTCTTAAATATTTTTATGACAAAATCAAGAGTTGACTACTAAAGATCTGGTTATCTCTAGCAAAGTTTTATCGATCAGTATAATAAGTGTGTTTGAGAAATTAACAAAAAAAATTCCTTTCAAGGAAACTTGATCGAGTTTGTGTACTACGTATAACTGGAGGGTTTTTCTTAAATTACAGAAATGATTATACAAGGCCCAAAATTTGTTTATACGAATAAAATCTAGTTGGTATAAATTCTTTTGAGTGGCAAAATAGTTTTTGAAGTAAAACAAGAGTTGTTTTAACTTCTTGGAAGTTTATACAAGTATAATTTTTTTCATGTCAGTGGGAGTTATTTGGATGAAATCTAAGTTATTAGAAATCAGTAAAAATTTGTTTGACAGAAAAAGAGGTATCATTAAAAATATTATTTTCTGAGATACATGTGATAGCAAAGTTATTAATTCATAGAGGATTGAAATCCTGGGTGAAAATTAATATAAGTTTTATGAGATATAAAAGTGCATGAAGTTCTAATTAAAACTTGAGATAACTAGGTTCTCGAGAGAAATTGGAATTTCGAGTGCAACACATGATGTTGAAAAACAATGGTAAGCAATGATCAAATGATTTATCATTAATGATCATAGTGTAAATTTCTCAGATAATGCGTTCTGTCAAAACATATATAAATAATAATTGTTGTAAAATTGAGATAGAGTCTTATCATTATGTGAATAACAAGGGTTTAGAGACTCTTAATTGATTTAAACATAAATTTACGAACACTGCATCAACTATAGTGAAGAGCGGAAGTTTAAGTAATTCTGATATTTGGCTATCGGTTAATTATATGGACTAGGTGTCGTATTTCACAAAAGATGCAACATGATCTATGAAAAACAGTGAAACTGTCCTTAGTTGAACTACCAAGGTTTCACGTAGAATAGTCTAGGTTGCGGTTGATCATTTCATCAAGGGGTATTATGAAAGAAAGAGTTTCTTCATTATACATATAGTTCATACAACCTCATAAGAGGTTCATGAAAAATGTCTCTAACACATTGTTTACATGAGTGTTCAATTATATTTTTTAGATGTTTGATGGACTTGTGCAAACATATTATTGCCAGTTGTGCAAGTGGGATACCGTTGGATGTATGCCCAAAAGGAAATGATATTTATACAAATGGTTCATAATTATGATTAATATTACTATGCTATAACACTACGTGGTTCCAAAATATGAGATTCAGAAGAAAAATCACGCTCGCGTGTAGTAATATGAACACAGAAACAAACCCTAGTCTTACCTTTTACGACTAATTCATTGGATGTTTGATGACTATGTTTTCCCTAGTCATGGACATTGTTTTTGTCAACATCAATGAATAGCATATTGTTGGAACGGAACAATATGACTGGGTATTCCCTAAGTAGATTGATATGCTAAGATCTAAGACATATTTATCCTTAGAATCATATCACAACACGGTTATATTACAATGCATCCTTTGACCATGAGGTTATCAGGATAATATATTCTAGAGGTTTTACTTTGGAGCTGTCAAGAGTCACACCGTAAATTGGGTGACATAAAGGTGGCTACTGGATAATTCTAAAGGATTATATTACCTCGATGTTCTAACATGGGAATTACTCCTCCGTAAAAAGAGAGATACATACCTGGGCCCACTCGGTATTCTTGATATCCATAACTTCTACAGACAATGCATGATGATGATACATCATGTGAGTATCATAATACAGTAACCAAATATTGTTTCACAGCAATACCAAAATCAATAGTCTCGGGTAAATTAGGTATCATGAGTAATAAGAGAATTGTATAATAACCAACATGTTCAACATTTTATTCGTTTAGTATGCGGGAGTCAATATGGGTGTCCACGGCCCCGCTATTGATTATTGAAAAGGAAAGAGTTTCCAGTTTCATGTACACACACTATCGAACCTGTAGGGGAAACTAATTAAGTTTCGGTTTATTTTTGTGTACATCATCGATAGGTCCGGATCAACTAGGAGTATCATCAGAACATTGTTTTTGCGTGATAGATATATTTTATATAGTGGAGATAATTTATAACGAGGGCGTTGGATGTCCCAGAGTGATAGAAAATAGATTCAATCTTTGCCGAAATTTGTTCCGGAGTTATTATGAAAGAGAAATAGAGGTTGCATGCTTTAAGGAGAAATTGTAGGGGGCATGAAATGTCGCGGAATGTCGAAAATATATTTCTTACATAGTTAGATAATATCGATTATTTTATGTACATGGGTTAAGTGGTTCCAGAGAAGTTTCGTGTATTTTCCATATAAGAGGGGGGGGTATCAGGAGGTGCCAGATTTCCCCCTCATGGCCGAACCATAATTTTAGGGTCTGCCAGGTGGGCCCTAGTGGCTCCACAAAATGGATCTCATCATCCCGGTATTTTCTCTGATTTTATTTTAGAGAAAAAGAGCAAAGAGAAAAGAGAAAAAGAAAAAGGGGAAGGGGGAAGGTGTAGTTGGACTCCACCTAACCCCAATCCGAGTTGGGCTAGGGGAGGTGTGCGGCCACCGCCTCCTAGCTCAACTAGGACTCCCCTCTATTTTGGCAAGTCTCCCCTCTCTCCCACTATATAAAGCGCCCCAAGTCTCTAAGCCAAACACACAACTGGTTCTCAAGCCCCTCTCTTTCTCTAGAATAATTTGAGGACTAATTAGAACCCTTGTAATTGAATTAGAGGTTCCTCTAATAATTAGAAGACTAATTATAGATTCTAATTAGAGCCCTTCTAATTGAGGTAGAGCTTCCTCTAATTAGAATTGACCTTCCTCTAATTGTATTAGAGCTTCTTATACTTGAGTTTGAGGTGTTCCTCTCCCGATTAAACCTAGGTTCTAATTACTCCCCCCTCTATATCTATCTCTCTCTCTCTCTCTCTCTCTCTTTCTGTGTGTGTGTGTGTGTGTGTGTGTGTGTTGAGAATTCCAATTTCATATACACCTGCGGTGTCAAGTCCTGGACGGCGAAGCGCTGCAGAATTTGCCCTGATATATGTGTGCATACTCTCAAAGAGGTAACACATGAGCCCCTCACTCTGCTGGATCAAGGTGTTGTATTCGGGAAGTCGGCAATATCCTCACCCACAGGCTCGTGCGTGAGGATCTTCTACATGGTTCATCGACATCGTCATCGACACCTCTTCCGCTACTACAGTGTCTGGTACACGATTTCGGGAACTAAATCTTGAAATTTATATTCACTTGTATCTGCATAGCAAAGTCTTGGTTGTTATGTAGCAAGTCTGACGAAAATTTTAAATTCTCGTTGCGCAACCCAGCAGGTTCATAACAGGACCGAGAAAAAACCCCAACATTTTTGACCTATAGTAGTGCAACAGCCAAATCACATATCTGTGCACATAAACTGCATATCTAACCCTAATCATCGATCGAAAAAACCCTAAATGTAGACAAAACGAGGAACGTTGAAGATATATGGAGTCTAAACAGTACTAAAGAACATGCACAAAATATGTAACCCCAGTGGTGAATCGAATCCGAAAAGCATACAGATCTACCGTGCATGTCTACCTACGCCCATACATCTAGTTTGATCTACGGATCTACAGTAGCTACCAGCCCATTGCTGATGAACTTACCCCCATTGCTGATGAATTGAAGAAGACGAGTGGATGCTATGCGCCGCTGTCGGCCCAGATCTTGACGCCGGTGACATTCCGGAGACTACGACGGCCATCCTTCTTCTGCCAATAAGGCTTCTCGCGTCGACATCTCCAACTACCGGCGGTAGGGGAACAGCCTAGGAATAGAGGAGACATACAATGGAGAGTGGAGTGAGTGGGGAGACTGGGCGGTGAGAGGATCTGTTGCCCCTTCGCCACACGAATGCCGGCGTGCCAATTTTTCCAACGCGAGGTTGTCTCGACAGGAATGGCCGAATCGGCCGTTCCTATCGGGTCTGACCAGATGCTGCTTTAAAGTTCATGCTACACAAAAATGCAAGCGAGCCTAGGAAACCAAACGGGATAAAAACGGGTTTGGCCTGAGCGAAATGAGGCCCTGCAGTCAACCAAACATGCCCTACATCTCTTGGAGATTTAGTTCTCTAGCTCCAATGCTCCCTTTATTTATAAAAAAAATCAGATATCATATTTACAAGTATTTCAAAATCTAGAAAAATAAAATCCTTCATGTTATCAATAATGTATCTCGCAAATGTGCAAACTCTCATTTTGAAAAATACTTTATATTTTGATCTACACAAAAATGACAAAAAAGGGTGGACCTAACTATACACACTTTCAATATGCATGAGTTTTATCTTTTTTTTGTTGCCCTTGATATAAAGAATTATTTTGCATATTTATAGGATGCATCAATGGCTAGATGTAGCTTGTTGTTTCGGATTATTTGTGAAAATCATAAATATATCTTTAAAATTGTTTTATGAAAGCGTGCTACTACTAGATAGCTACTGCTAAATATGAGAAGATTAGTGCAATGCTACATTGGACCAAACTTTGTAAACTGAGCCATCGTTGATTTGTGATATTTCCATCCAAACTTTCGACTTGGAAATCCTAGGAATCCAAAATAGGAAGCAATGGAGAAAAATGTGAGATATTGGACATGTGTTGTACCTTCTACGGCACTGTTCGAAGGACGACAACAATGATGGATACAATCAAAGTGATCTACTGTAAGAGAAAGAGTCTGGCACCATGTCAAAGGGACAGGAGAAGTGAAAGAGAGGTCGCTTTCTGGCAAGCATACTTGCAAACCATGGTTCGTGTATGTGGAGGGAATGCCGAATCGTTTTTGCTAATTTTTTACTCGACTTAATTCTTGGTCGGCTATCATAAGGGTGAATTGCAACGTGATTTGTCCTATCCCTGGATCGCAACCAAGAAAAATAAATTGACATGTTGGATTTTTTTGTAATTTGTGCTATTCAACAGTTGCAACCAAGAAAAATACCCAGACCATTGGATCTCTTCGTGATTCGTGCTAATCAAGAATTGCAACTGAAATTTGATGATGTCATCCGACCGAGAAATTAAATGGACATTAAGTTCTTCAATAAAAATTACAAGCACAAGTATTCCTTCCTTTCCACGGATACACATAACAAGCTATGTAACCCCAACATGTGAGATTGATTAGAGTATTGTTGATATTGGTAAATCCTACCTACAAAAGACTTGATGTCCCTTAAATAGGCAAACATGTAATCCCTTGATCTCACCGGGTTTACCCGCCATGAGCATTTAAGCAACTTATTTACACTATGTAGAGTGGTGAGGGGCGCGAGCTAGTGAAAGTATCGGATTAAGTGGCACACATCCCTTTGGTGTTGCATCACTCTACAACTGCGTTACAAGCACATTCCTGCTGCTTCCTATTCTCAAACACCCATGTTTCTATAGTACAAAGAAAATTGGTTTTCATGTATATATACTTGTAACTGGAAAAAAACAATGTAGAGTGAGAGGATGAGAAGAACACAGCATGAGGGAGTCGGTATAAATATATAGGTAGAAAACAATACTATCAAATGTAAGGACCTATATATTGAGTTCGAACAAAGGTTGGCGTGAGTTGACTGAACAAGAATAAATTACTTTACTTAGGCATTTAACAATGCATCTTATCTTAGCATGTTATCATAGAAGCATTAATAATTTAAGAAACAGACATGCTAATGAATTGCTTCTTATGAGTTATATCTACATTTAATGATTTTGTCTAATGCATGCATATGATTGTTCTAGAACCACTTTTTGCTTGGCCACGTGCAAGGGACCAAGGATAACATGTGCACATGTGTGTATTTTAGATATTTTTGTTCCTTGGTTTTTCCCGAAAAGAAAGAAAACAATTCTGCATCTCCTTTTTTTCTAGTGAAAATATTTTTTTAATCTAGAAAAAGAAGACTTAACAACAGAGATCTGTACGATTTGCCTTCTTAAACTGTCCATCCACCCCTGATGCTCTATCTTAATTTGTGGTGGCCATATATAGTAATGTCAGAATATATTTTTGATACTAGGAATGCCCTTCGAAACTAGTGCTAACGTATTTTCTTTTCGTATACTCTCGAGAAAATCAAACAAACAAGGGAGGGCATGTTGTGTATGCGTTTTTCCCGATGTTGGGATCCAGATGCGAACTGGAGTAGTATGGTGGCCCTAGCTATAGCCCCTATCTACGGATGCGCAGGGCAGAGTGCAGGACGACACGGCACCGGCCTGGCAGGGCAGGGCACGCCAAGAAGAAACGCTCGATTTTGCGTGCGCAACCTCGTCGTGCGGCGGTCCACAGCAGTCCTCGCTTGGCGTTCGGTCCGTAAAACTGCAGATCAGCGATGGAGCCACATCGAACTCGGGTGAAAAGGTGATATGTCTTCTCTCTCATGGTGGTCGTTTCGGTGGTGCCGAAGGAGATAGACAGACGCTGACTTTTTGCATAGGATTATATTATCATTTTAGTAATGTAATGTCGGTGTTTACGTGTCTTGTAGTCGGATATTTATCTTATAAATGAGAACGTATTACCTTGCAAAAAAGAATCGAGGCAAAATCCTGGGCGTCGCCCGCAATGATGGCACAGCCAAAGAACTGACCATCCAGAGCGTGTCGCATCATGTAGGCTGATGCCAATAGCCCACACGTAACTCGGTGGTTTCTACAGAGCGCAATTTTATATATATATATATATATATATATATATATATATATATATATATATAGGTATAGGTTCGATTCGGTTTGGTGAGGTATGTACAAGTTCGGCTTGGTTAGAGAGAACAGGTCGGTACAGAAACCTGACCGTGTACTACAAGACTTATACGGTACTAATTCTAACACCCTCTCCTAGTCACAACTTGGTCAAGTTGAGACTATGCTTGAATTCTCTAGGAGAGGCTTCGTGAATCCATCAGCAAGTTGATCTCTAGAAGGAATGAACCGACTTGGTAGCTGCTTATTTAGAACTCTTTCTCGAACAAAATGAAAATCTATCTCAATGTGCTTAGCTCTTGTATTGAACACTGAATTAGCTGACAAATATGTGGCCCCCAAATTTTCACACCATAAACACGGTGGCTGTCCTCAAGGAGAGATTGTATCCAAATTATTTCAGCGCTAGCGTTTGCTACAGACGTGTATTCTACCTCGGTACTTGATCTCGAAACTGTAGATTACTTCTTTGCACTTCAACAAATAAGGTTTGGTCCAAACAAAATAGCAAATCCTTCTAGAGATCGACGATCATCTGAACATCCTGGCCAGTATGCATCCGAAAAAGAACTCACCAAGGTAAAGGTAGACTTCATAAAGTTCAACCCAACACTGAAGGTGTGTTTAATATACCTTATAGAATACACTTTGCTGCGGTCCAATGAACAGTTGTTGGAGCATGTAAGGCTGACACGTCTTATTAACAACATAAGAAATATCAGTCCTTGTGAGTGCTAAATACTGCAATGCACCAACCAAGCTTCTATATTTTGTACTATCATCAAGACCAAGTAACTCTCCTTCAGATGGTGATATTTTTTCTGGGGATGACAAGGGAGTAGGAAAAGGTTTGCAATGTTGCATACCTACTCGAACAAGAATCTCCTGAGCATATTTTCTTTGACTTAGCACAAGTTCATCTTTCACCTTTTGTACCTCAACGCCTAATAATTAATGAAGATCACCAAAATCCATAAGAACAAATTCCTTACTTAAATCTTGTAGCAAAGCATCTGTTGCGGCCTTCGAACAACTTGCAACTATAATGTCATCCACGTAGATGAGCATAAGTATGGTGATTTTGGACTTGTGGTAAATAAATAATCAAGTGCCATACTTTGAGGCAACAAAACCAAGACTGGTCACATGAGAGCTCAGACGTGAATACAATAACCGATGTCCTTTTTTTTAACCCATATAACACTTTATGAAGCTTGCACACATAGTTCGGTCTTGTCTTATCTTCATATCCCGGTGGTTGTTTTATATAGACCTCCTATTCCAGAACACCACCTAAGAACGCGTTCTTAACATCCAATTGTCGAAAACTCCATCCCCTAGAAACATCTAGAGATAGAACAAGACGAACAGGAGCACTTTTGACAATAAGACTAAAAGTATGCTCATAATATATACCATAACGTTGTTTGAGACCTTTGGCCACCGGTCTAGCTTTATACCGATCAAAAGACCCATCAGCTTTCTTCTTGACTCTGTAGATCCATCAACAGTCGATACAATTTGTGCCATAATGTTGAGAAACCAAATGCCACGTTTTTATTTTTCATAGGCGCATCATATTCTTCATCCATAGCACCTTTCAATTCTTTCTTTTCTAGAGCATCTTGGAAATTAATTAGTTCATTTGATAAGCATGTTAAGAACTATCTTACTATTCCATCTTTATAATCTTTCGGCTTAAAAGTACCTTTTGATGCTCTTGTAACTGGCCTGGTCGATTGAGGTGGCAGAAGAGTGCTACTCTAGAATAAGGCGCAAAGGATCCAGCCTCATGTCTATTGTCAGATACGGCAGGCGAGGTAGCTGCACTTCTGTCTTGACCCGCCGAAGAGGATCCTGTGGTACTTCATGGAACACTCGCCTCTTGAGATCCTGCCACAGAGGATCCAGTGCATGAAGACAGCCCGCTAGCTGTCGATGGTGGACTTGATGGGGTATTGCTGCCAACAGGTGATATGGGCCCCGCTGATGATTGGTGCGGAGATCCCGAAGATGACCCGTGGGGCGACCACGGTGCAGAATCTTAAGCGTTATCCGTGTCGCTTATGTCTTCTTCTGTATGTGAGTTGTTTTGGCTTATTTTAACACTAAATGCACCATTTTCATCCAAATTTTGCTCTCTTTGCTGTTGCTGCAAGATAATCTCAGGAAACAAATGAGTAGGATTAGTCAATGTTGAAAAATCAATAGATTCACCCCCATGTTCAAAATTGTGAAGCAAAGAATCTAGCAAAATAATTTCTTGACGAAGAAGATCATCGACATTTGGATGAAGATCTTTGAACGGAAAAACATCCTCATCAAAAACAACATTTCGAGACACATAGATACACCCGGTAGAAACATCGATACATTTAACCCCTTTATGCCTAGGGCTATCGCCTAAGAAACACAACGTTTGGACCAGAAAGCAAGCTTTTGTTTATTGTAAGGACAGAGATTAGGCCAACAAGCACAAAACCAACACACGAAAGGAGAAATAGTTTGGTGAAGTATCTAAGAGACGATGAACCGTCGTGTCATTATTGAGAACATTGCTAGGCAAGATGTTAATTAGATGATTGGATGTGAGAAAGGCTTCATCTCAAAATTTGAGAGGCCAAGAGGCATGCGCAAGAAGAGCTAGTCCAACCTCAACGTTTTGGCGATGTTTTCTTTCAGCAGCCCCATTTTGTGATGCTTATGAGGACATGAGACATGATGAAAAATTCCTTGTTTTTGAAAGACAGAGTTGAGTCTTACATATTCTCCTCCCCAATCAGATTGTATTGTGAGAATAATTCGATCAAATTTTCATTCAACAAACTTTTGCAAATTAACGAAGACAAAAAAGACATTAAATTTTCTTTTTTAGAAGATATATCCAAGTAAATTTACTATAATTGTGAATGAAGCTTACATAATAATTGTGACGACCAACAGAAGTAGAAGTAGATCCCCAAACATAAGTAAAAATTAACTGAAAAGGGATCATGAATCATGGACACACTATTGGATACATGATAAGAAAGCTGATGACTTTTAGCTTGTTGACACATATCACAAATAGAACCTATGCTAGACTCTCTAGTAAAATGGAGTTTAGTTTTTTCTATTAAGTTGCATGATGACTTGAAACAAAGATGACCGAGACGACTATGTTGATTTGCTTGGGAAGGCGTGCTAGCAATGAACTCATGCTTCAGATGAGGAGAGGTGACCAATGATGAAATAAGAGGATAAAGGCCACAGACACATCTACCCCTATATGGAAATTTTCTCGTGACCTGAATCTTGACCAAAAAGAAAAATGGGTTAAATTGAAAATAGACATGATTATCAATAGTGAAACGATGAACGAATAGAAGAATTTTAGAGGCATTAGAAACATACAAAATATTTTCGAGTTGAAAATTTTGAACATGGTTGTGAACAATTGATTGAACAACATGAAAATTCTCCATAGCTTGTCCACCAGAAGTGTTCACCTTATCATGACCATTGTAAATACCTCGCACAGAAAGATGCTGGTTATATGGTGTGTAGCACCAGAATCTGAATACCGGTTGGTATCCACGCCATAAGCATGTGCCTCCTTGGAAACATCATCATCATTGTCTTGGAAGCGATACCAAGAATTCTTGGCGGTGTGTCCTTCTCGACCACAAATTTGACATGAGACATCCACGCCTTCTTCCGCGCCCACCTCTAGCAGGCGCACGGTCACCTCCATGATTGTTGGTGAAGTAGCGAGGTTGGTCATCTTGACATCCATCTTGATGCTGATTATCAGAACGCGAATCTTCATAGTAGCGATCATCCTGTCCACTATTGTTGCGAGGACGGTATCCACCACAGTTTCAAGAACGCATGGAAGCATTGGCACTGGTCTCGAAGCCTCTGTTGGTAGAGTTATCAAGAATCTATTGACGCTGATCATAGATCTGAACATGTGAGAAGAGCTTGACCATGGTGATGGTGCTGGTGACGATGCCCAAAGCTGCAAGTAGGGCATTGTAGTCTTGGCCGAGACTAGCAAGGATAAAGAAGACAACTTCATCTTCATCGACCGGCTTTCCAGCAGCTGCCATCTCATCTACAAGACTCCGCATCTTGGTGAAAACGTCGGTGTAGTCATGTTGATTTTCTTGGTGTTTGCTAACGTGGTCTGGTGGTTCGTGACTTTGTATCTTCTTTGCAAGGCAAACATACTTCCAACCGCCTTCCAAGTGTCAGAGGCATGCTTAAGACGGAGGACAATGATGAGGACTTCCAGGGAGAGCAAGTTGATCAGCGTCTATTGATCTCGAGCTAACGAGGCAGCATACGCTGGATTGGGAACCATTGTCGGCCCCATTGTCTTGTCTGGATTTTCTTCGGTAATCTTTTGGGGCGGGGCGGTAATCAGTGTCATCGAGAAAGCTGGTAAGCTAAGCACCAATGATGGCCGGTAGGACATGCACTCTCCAGAGCGGGAAGTTCGTCTGCGTCAATTTAATTATCTGACGGCGGAGCACCGAGGGCTGAAGAACCAGAGCTTGAGGAAGACGATGCAATGGTGATCATTGATCTATCGAAGGGACCGATCTTGGGGACTTGGTGGAAGAGGTTGCTCTGATACCATGTACATAATTCTAGGTGTGCAACTCGGTGGTTTCTATCGAACACAATCACATCTATCTATCTATCTATCTATCTATCTATCTATCCGTGTTTGGCCCCGTTCCAACGGCTAGGATGCCTGCCTGCATTAATTCGGGCCAAACGGGACGTTTAGTCTGGCGCATGATCTAATTGTACTATCCGTGTTACACGCAATAGCAGGACAACGATGAAATTAAGCAAGATCAAACCAACGGGGACACGAGATTTTAACGTGGAAAACCCTTCCAAAAAGGAAGAGAAAAAACCACGGGCGCCAGCCAGCAATACTTCACTATTTTCGGGTGAGGTTACAATCGCGCCGGGATTTACAATGTGTGGCTTATCCCGTTCGGCGGCTTACAAGAGGTATATAAAGGCGGTCCTGACCTAACTAGGTCGGTAACTGTGAATCCAACTCCGACTCGGTAACAACTCGTACCGTACCTAAGCCTTCGGCTCTAAGCCTCCGGCGACGGGCCTCCGAGTAGCGGAGGCCGAACTTTCCTTTATCTTCATATGAATTTGGATCACCATAAAATAACACTCCACCTTGAGACAAATTCCCTCTTGTAGCATAAAAGAGAACCTTCACCTGAAACACACAAAGAAAACACCTTCGGCGCCAAATAGCCTGTTGGGCTAAGCAGTGATACCAACTAAGCTTGAGCAAAGCTCAAACTTAGCAATAGGAATTGGCTTTGTCATCATATCAGCCGGATTATCATGAGTACTAATCTTGCATACCTTCAGCTTACCTTGTGCCACAACATCACACACATAATGGTACTTGACATCAATGTGCTTTGTTCTCTCATGGAACATCTGATACTTAGTAAGATAAATAGCACTCTGACTGTCACAAAATAGGTCATTGCAAGTATCATCTCCATAAAGCTCGGCAAACAGACCTTTCAACCAAACTGACTCTCTGCATGCTTCAGCAATAGCCATATACTCAGCTTCAGTAGTAGATTGTGCAACAACACCCTGCAAGGTAGCCTTCCAGCTAACGGCACATCCACTAATTGTAAACACATAACCTGTGTGGGATCTCCTCTTATCCAAGTCGGCAGCATAATCTGAATCCACATAGCCTGTGAGTCCCTCACCAGTCTTGCCAAACTTCAAGCAACCTTTGGATGTGCCGCGAAGGTACCTGAAAATCCACTGAACAACTTTCCAATGTTCTTTACCAGGATTAGCCATGTATCGACTGACCAAACTCATAGCATAAGATAAATCAGGCCGAGAACACACCATATCATACATTAAGGAACCAACAGCACTAGCATAGGGAACTCGTGACATGTACTCAATATCTTTGTCAGTAGTAGGACATTGCAATGCTGACAACTTGAAGTGTGAAGCAATTGGAGTACTAACAGACTTTGCATCATGCATATTAAAACGATGAAGGACTTTCTTAATGTAATTCTCCTGACTAAGAAATAGCAATCTAGATTTTCTGTCTCTTGAAATTTCCATACCTAGAATTTTCTTAGCAGGACCAAGATCCTTCATCTCAAACTCACTACTCAATTGTTTCTTCAATGTAGTGATTTCTTTCATGCTCTTGGCAGCAATTAACATATCATCAACATATAGCAGCAAGTATATAGGTGATTCATCAACAAATTTAATGTACACACAACTATCATATTCAGACCTCTTAAAGCCATGTGACATCATAAAAGAATCAAACCTTTTATACCATTGTCGATGAGACTGTTTCAAACCTTAAAGGGACTTCTTTATATTGCACACGAAATCCTCTTTACCAGGCACTATGAACCCATCAGGTTGGTCCATGTATATCTCCTCCTCAAGTTCTCCATGCAAAAACGCAGTCTTCACATCTAACTGCTCAAGCTCAAGATCATGCATAGCAACAATACTAAAGAAAGTACGGATAGAACTATGCTTGACAACAGGTGAGAACACATCATTATAATCCACTCCTGGAATCTGGCTGAAACCTTTTGCTACTAACCTTGCCTTAAACCTTGGAGGCTCACTTGGAGATAAACCCTCCTTTCTCTTGAAGATCCACTTACAGCGTACGGTCTTCTTTTGTTTAGGCAAGCGCACGACATCCCACGTGCCATTTTTCTCAAGTGATTGCATCTCCTCGTGCATTGCACCAATCCACTTTTCACGATCAACCGAAGCAATAGCTTCATTATATGTAGCCGGTTCAGCATCATTCTCCACCTGTTCTGCACAACTTAGAGCAAATAAACAACATCACATTCCTCAATTAAACGAGTACGAGGTCCTTTATTCCTCTTCTCTCTGCGCTCTGCAATAGACAAATTTTTTTGCTGCACAATAGGAGGTGAGGGTGGCACAATATCCTCCCCATCAATTTCAGTTTCCTCCTCATCCAGGTGTTCTAGCTCCACCTGCACACGAACTCGTGGTTCGTCCTCATCAGAAGAATCTGGCACAACATCAGTCGACAAACTGTCCTCATACATAACAGATTAATTAAACACAACACTTCTGCTAAAGAAAGTCTTTTTGGTTTCTGGGTTCCACAACTTATATCCTTTTACTCCAGAACCATAACCAAGAAATAAGCACTTAACAGCTCTAGGCTCTAACTTTCCATTATCAACATGAGCATAGGCAGTGCAACCAAAAACTTTAAGTTGTGAATAATCAGCTGACTCACCAGACCATACCTCAATAGGAGTTTTCTTGTCAAGAGGGATGGATGGTGACCTGTTGATCAAGTAGCAGGCAGTGTTGGCAGCCTCAGCCCAAAAACGCCTATTCATGCGGGCGTTAGACAACATGCAGCGAGCTTTGGAGATGATCGTCCTGTTCATCTGCTTAGCTACACCATTCTGCTGAGGTGTGTATGAGATGGTGTGATGCCTGACAATGCCTTCCTGCACACAATAATCATCGAAAGCATGCGAACAAAATTCGCCACCATTGTTAGTACAAAGCAACTTCACCTTTCTTTCAGTTTGCTTTTCAATCATAACTTTCCACTCCTTAAAGCCGCAAAAGTGTCATCCTTAGTTTTCAGGAAATAAGGCCAAACTCTTCTAGAGTAATCATCAATGATAGTAAGCATATAACGAGCACCACCATAAGAGGGCTTACGTGAAGGCCCCCACAAATCAGCATGTACATAATCCAATGTACCTTTAGTGGTATGAACGGAAGCATTGAACTTAACTCTCTTATGCTTACCAAATACGCAGTGTTCACAGAACGACAACTTACTCATATTGCAGTTCTTCAGAAGTTCTCTCTTCACAAATTCTGCCATACCATGTTCACTCATGTGTCCAAGTCGCTTATGCTAGAGGTTAGTTGTTCTTGGATCGTCATTAGTAATAACAGCAGCAGTACCAGACAATGTGCTACCTCTAAGGATATATAACTTGGCAGAATTCATATCACCAATCATAACAATGAGAGAACCTTTTGATACCTTTAGGCGTTTATCACCTCCGGCATATTTGTACCCGTCACAATCAAGGGTACTCAACGAGATCAAATTTCTCGCCATGGATGGTATGTGTCTCACTCCCGTCAATGTACGTGTCATCCCACCATGGGTCTTGATCTGAATAGATCCAACGCCAACAATGTGACATTTGTTGTTGTTCCCCACACGCACAAAATCTCCAGTCTGCACAGCCTCATAAGAACTGAACCAATCTTTGTTACAGCAAATATGAAACGAACAAGCAGTATCAAGGATCCACTCATCATCACGGGTAACACATGCAGCAAAAACAGATAGGCATTCACCATCCGAACTATTATCACCAGCAACAACAGCAGCCTTACCAGTACCATTACCATTACCGTCAGATTATTTTTTCGGTTGGTATGTGTCGTTCCTTTTCTCCTTGTTCTGCACCTTCCAGCAATCCTCAATTGTCTGATTGGTTTACTTACAATACCTGCAGAACTTGTCACGTCCTTTGGACTTGGAACGGTCCCTGCTCTTATCTCTGTTGTTGTTGTTGTTATAGTTGTTATCTCGCTGCTCAGGTCTGCCTCGAACCTGCAATGCATCGCCTTTGGAGGACGATGGGTTAGACTGCACCATAACTTTCATCTTTTCCCTGGTCTGTAGGGCCTCACAAACTTCCGCGAGGGTTAGTTCATCGCGGCTTAATAGTATGGTATCACGCAGGTTTGTAAAAGAGCTAGGCAGCGAACATAACAGCAGAAGAGCTAAGTCTTCATCATCATATTTTACCTCCATCGACACTAGCTCGGACACGATCTCCTTGAAGATCGACAAGTGGCTCATGACAGAACCACCATCTTGCATCTTGAGCGAGAACAACTTCATCTTAACATGCATCTTGCTGGTTAGATCTTTCGACATGCAGATCGATTCCAGCTTGAGCCACAACGCAGCTGCGGATTTCTCCAGCAGCACCTCTTGCAAGATATCATTGGATAGATGAAGTTGAATCAACGACAAAGCCTTACGATCTTTGCGTTTCTCCTCGGCGGTCCAATCCTTGGCTTCCTTATTCCCGAACTCATCTAGCGCCTCATCAAGATCCGATGCTTGCGATAGAATCGCACGCATCTTTACCTGCCACAGAGAAAACCTCGTCTTGTAGTCCAGCAACGGTAGATCAAACTTCATCGATGCCATCGCGAATCCCTAATCTGAAACAGGGCTCTGATACCACTTGTTACACGCAATAGCAGAACAACGATGAAATTAAGCAAGATCAAACCAACGGGGACACGAGATTTTAACGTGGAAAACCCTTCTAACAAGGAAGAGAAAAAACCACGGGCGCCAGCCAGCAATACTTCACTATTTTCGGGTGAGGTTACAATCGCGCCGGGATTTACAATGTGTGGCTTATCCCATGCGGCGGCTTACAAGAGGTATATAAAGGCGGTCCTGACCTAACTAGGTCGGTAACTGTGAATCCAACTCCGACTCGGTAACAAATCGGCCCTAAGCCTCCGGCGACGGGCCTCCGCGTAGCGGAGGGCGAACTTTCCTTTATCTTCATATGAATTTGGATCACCATAAAATAACAGTCCGTGCGTGGATGGATGGACCGATCGGTTGATGCAAGCCGAATGGGGGGGGGGGGGAGGGGGGAGCTATCCGTATAACAGTGCACATCTCTGTCTGTTTTCGAGTTTAGTGCTTGGGTCTAGGGAAGGAGTGGAGATATTCACCTGGTAATCCTACATCTACGGATGCGAAGCCTATGAACAGTGTTTACGGACGCACGTGGTCTCTCCTGATTAGTCTCCACCGTTTTACAACCCCATGAATTTCACTACAGGGCCCACCCTCTGAAAATCCCACCTAATTCCGTAAGATCCATCCGTGGACTTCTTCCGTAGGTGTAGCATCACTCATATTCACCCAACTCCCCATCTCAAACACATGACGTGCGCGCAGCCATACAGACGAGCACACACACAAAAAAAAGACACTAGCCAGTAGCGGTGCTTTTCCGCGCTGGTTTAGATAGTTTTGTACACCATCCGTCCCATTTTACATATCGTGGAGGTAGTATATTTTTTTTGTATAGAAGTCACGACAAGTAAACTGGGACAGAGGTAGTATATTTTTTAATCTTTCAATTGAAAGAACTTACTGTGTGGTTCCGTTATCGTTAAGATGGTGGAGCCTCTGGCCCTATTTTCGTGGTCGTATGAAAAAAAAAATACAGTCGAGCACAAATACACGGCGTACGTGGAGGCAGCCAAACCAAACACCACACCCGCAGGGTCACAGGCAAGGCGTACCCAGGCGTACAACGGTACAAGAGGCAACAAAGTCTGGATAGAACAGTGTGATGTGAGGTCCTCCGGTATGCGGCGAACCAGGATCCATTATTGGGGCTGATCGTCTACTGCACAAATCACTCACATGATGCTCTCTACAAGAGTATGTTGCACTGTGGCTGTGCGCCTGCCCCCACTGCCTTATTCATCCCAGCCGCAGCACCAGTCGCATCCAAGTCCTAGTCCTAGCTAATATAACAAGACAGCAGAGGAGGGCGTGTCTAATGTGACGGAGCCATGATGGAGCCCAGCGGCAACCCCTCCAGACCGCAGCAACGCCGGCTCGCCGAAGCAGCTCTGGGTCAGAGCTACGGTCCAAGAGGCCTGGGCGCTGTGTGCAGGTATCTTGTTAATTTTTTTTTTTTGAAAAAAGCTAGGTATTAACATTAAGGATCATTGTACGTCTAACATGCCTCTCAACAGTAGAGCAAGAAAGCTAGGTGACTAGCTGCACAATACAACGAGAGATCGATCTAATCTCGTGAAGAACATGTCGAAGATCAGAAATGAACCATATGGCATTCGATCATCCGACAATCCAGATTCGAAATTGCAATCTTCTGCAATCTTCAGGGCTCTTGATAGAGTTGCGAACCAGTTGATGCCCCGCGGCCGCGAGTGGCTCTCCCGCGGGTAGCTTGTTAATTTAGCAGGTGGCATGTTTAGTTTCGTTTCGATCCGTGAAAGAAAGGAGGTGGCTTATGTCTTTGTGACCATGCTGAAGATGGCAATCCATTTTGAGTTGATCATCATTTCGAAATTCTACAAGCGTGTGATGGCACGACAAGAGGGAGTGCCACCACACAAGAGGGGACAAAACTCGAACAACAAGGGTACATGCATGCATGTATTTTTGTGGCATTCAGACGATCCGGAGCCCCCTCCGGAGAAACCATAGCCCCGATGGGGGAAAGACGGAATTGACGTTCTGCCCCATCTACGTGAGCCGGAAGGGGTTAGAAAAGTGGAAATAACTGTTTGGTTGTGTTAGGTTAGGCCCAAGCAACACCCAATATAATGTTAGGGCACACCTCTTGGCAATATTCCCCCAGTTCCGTCACACCCGGGAGTTTCGGGCTCTTATTAATTAGTCCTGGAACCCGCGAGAGAGAATACGACACCGGTGAAACCCTAACACAGAGAGCGAGGTAATCTCGGGTATCCAAGACCATGACACTCTAACACACATGGTATGTCATACCATGGGATTTGGTGGCATTCATACGATCCGGAGCCCCCCTCCGGAGAAAACATAGCCCCCCGCTGGCGAAAAAGGCAGAACTGCCGTTCTGGCCCCTCTACGTGAGCCGGAAGGGGGTAGCAAAGTGGAACCAACTGTTTGGTTGTGTTAGGTTACTCACAAGAAACACCAAATAAAATTTTAGGGTCCACCTCTTGGCAAGATTCCCCTAGTTCCGTCAAATCCGGGAGTTTCGGCCTCTAAGTAGTCATGGAACCCGCTAGAGAGAATCCGACGCCGGTGAAGCCCTTACACAGAGAGCGAGGGACTCTTGGGCATCCAAGACCCATGACACACTCTAACACACATGGTATGGTATACCATGGTATTTGGTGGCATTCAGACGATCTGGAGCCACCTCTCCGGAGAAACCATAGCCCCGCTGGGGAAAAAGACGGAACTGTCGTTCTGTCCCATCTACGTGAGCCGGCATGGGGTAGCAAAGTGGAAATAACTGTTTGGTTGTGTTAGGTTAGGCCCAAGGAACACCCAAGAGAATGGTAGGGCACACATCTTGGCAATATTCCCCCAGTTCCGTCACACCGGGGAGTTTCGGGCCCTCAATAATTAGTCCTGGAACCCGCGAGAGAGAATCCGACACCGGTGAAACCCTAACACAGAGAGCGAGGTAATCTCGGGTATCCAAGACCATGGCACACTCTATCACACGTAGTGTGGCGTGTAACGGGATTTTGTGGCTTTCAGGCGATCCGGTTCAACCTCTCCGGATAAACCATATTCCCGCTGGGAAAAAGATGGAATTGTCGTTCTGCCCCATCTACATGAACCGGAAGGGGGTAGCAAAGTGGAACCAATTTTTTGTCCGTGTTAGGTTAGGCCAAAGGAATACCCCAATACAATGGTAGTGCCCACCTCTTGGAAAGATTCCCCCACCTCCGTCAGATCCGGGAGTTTCGGGCTCTAAGTACTCCTGGAACACGCCATAGAGAATCGGACACCGGTGAAACCCTAACACAGAGAGCGAGTGAATATTGGGCATCCACCCATGCCACACTCTATCACACGTGGTGTGGCATGTAATGGTATTTGGTGGCATTCAGACGATCCGGAGCCGCCTCTCCGGATAAACCATAGCCCCACTACGAAAAACACGGAATTGTCGTTCTGCCCCATCTACATGAGTCGGAAGGGGGTAGCAAAGTGGAACCAATTTCTTGGTTGTTTTAGATTATGCCGAAGGAACACCCAATACAATGGTAGGTCCCACCTCTTGGAAAGATTCCCCCAGCTCCATCAGATCCTGGAGTTTCGGGCTCTAAATAGTCCTGGAACACGTTAGAGAGAATCCGACACCTCTGAAGCCCTAACACAAAGAGAGAGAGTTAATCTCGGGTATACAAAACTATTAAACACTCTAACTCACATGGTACCATGGGATTTAGTGGAATTCATACGATCCGGAGCCCCCCTCCGGAGAAACCATAGCCCCGTTGGGAAAAAACGCGGAACTGCCGTTTTGGCCCCTCTACGTGAGCCGAAAGGGGGTAGCAAAGTGGAACCAACTGTTTGGTTGTGTTTGGTTAGGCACAAGGAACACGAAATAAAATGTTTGGGCCCACCTCTTGGCAAGATTCGTCTAGTTCCGTCCAATCCGGGAGTTTCGGGCTCTAAGTAGTCCGGGAACCCGCTAGAGAGAACCCGACGCCGGTGAAGCCCTTACACAGAGAGCGAGGGACTCTTGGGCATCCAAGACCCATGACACACTCTAACACAAACGTTATGGTATTCCATTGGATGTGGTGGCATTCACACGATCTGGAGCCACCTCTCCGGAGAAACCATAGCCCCGTTGGGGAAAAAGACGGAATTGTCGTTCTACCCCATCTACGTGTGCGGGAAGGGGGTAGCAAAGTGGAAATAATTGTTTGGTTGTGTTAGGTTAGACCCAAGTAACACCCAAAAGAATGGTAGGGCACACCTGTTGGCAAGATTCCCTAGTTCTGTCACACCCGGGAGTTTCGGGCTCTCATTAATTAGTCCCGGAACCCGCGAGAGAGAATCTGACACCGGTGAAACCCTAACATAGAGAGCGAGTGAATCTTGGGCATCCAAGTCCCATGCCACACTCTATCACAAGTGTTGTGGCGTGCAATGGGATTTGGTGGCATTCAGACGATCCGGAGCCCCCCCTCCGGATAAACCATAGCCCCGCTGGGAAAAAGACGGAATTGTCGTTCTGCCCATCTACATGAGCCGGAAGGGGTAGCAAAGTGGAACAATTTATTGGTTGTGTTAGGTTAGGCCGAAGGAACACCCAATACGATGGTAGGGCCTAGCTCTTGGAAAGATTCCCTCAGCTCTGTCAGATTCGGGAGTTTCGGGCTCTAGGTAATCTTGGAACACGCTAGAGAGAATCCGACATCGGTGAAACCCTAACACAGAGAGCGAGTGAATCTTGGGCATCTAAGACCCATGGCACACTCTATCACACGTGTTGTGGCATGTAATGGGATTTGGTGGCATTCGGATGATCCGTAGCCGCATCTCCGGATAAACCATAGCCCCGCTGGGAAAAAGACGGAATTGTGTTCTGCCCCATCTACATGAGCCGGAAGGGCATAGCAAAGTGGAACCAATTTCTTTGTTGTGTTAGGTTAGGCCGAAGGAACACCCAATACAATGGTAGGTTCCTCCTCTTGGAAAGATTCCCCCAGTTCCGTCAGATCCGGGAGTTTCAGGCTCTAATTAGTCCTGGAACACGCTAGAGAGAATCCGACGCCGGTGAAGCCCTAACACAGAGACAAAGGTAATCTAGGGTATACAAGACCATGACACACTCTAACACACATGGTATGTCATACCATGCGATTTAGTGGCATTCATACGATCCGGGGCCCCCCTCCGGAGAAACCATAGCCCCCCGCTGGGGAAAAAGGCGGAACTGCTGTTCTGGCCCCTCTACGTGAGCCGAAAGGGGGTACCAAAGTGGAACCAACTGTTTGGTTGTGTTAGTTTACGCACAAGGAACACCAAAGAAAATGTTAGGGTCCACCTCTTGGAAGGATTCCCCTAGTTCCGTCAAATCCGGGAGTTTCCGGCTCTAAGTAGTCTTGGAACCCGCTAGAGAGAATCCGACGCCGGTGAAGACCTAACAAAGAGAGGGAGGGACTCTTGGGCATCCAAGACCCATGACACACTCTAACACACATGTTATGGTATACCATGGGATTTTGCGGCATTCAGACGATCCGGAGCCCACTCCGGAGAAACCGTAGCCCCGTTGGGGAAAAGACGGAATTGTCATTCTGCCTCATCTACGTGAGCCGGAAGGGGGTAGAGAAGTGGAAATAACTGTTTGGTTGTGTTAGGTTAGGCCCAAGGAACACCCAATAGAATGGTAGGGCACACCTCTTGGCAATATTCCCCCAGTGCCGTCACACCCGGGAGTTTCGGGCTCTCATTAATTAGTCCTGGAACCCGCGAGAGAGAATACGACACCGGTGAAACCCTAACACAGAGAGCGAGGTAATCTCGGGTATCCAAGCCCATGACACTCTAACACACATGGTATGTCATACCATTGTATTTGGTGGCATTCATAAGATCCGGAGCCCCCCTCCGGAGAAACCATAGCCCCCCGTTGGGGAAAAAGGCGGAACTGCCGTTCTGTCCCCTCTACGTGAGCCGGAAGGGAGTAGCAAAATGGAACCAACTGTTTGGCTGTGTTAGGTTAGTCACAAGAAACACCAAATAAAATTTTAGGGTCCACCTCTTGGCAAGATTCCCCTAGTTCCGTCAAATCCGGGAGTTTCGGCCTCTAAGTAGTCATGGAACTCGCTAGAGAGAATCCGACGCCGGTGAAGCCCTTACACAGAGAGCGAGGGAATCTTGGTCATACAATACACATGACACACTCTAACACACATGGTATGGTATACCATGGGATTTGGTGGCATTCAGACGATCTGGAGCCACCTCTCCGGAGAAACCATAGCCCCGTTGGGGAAAAAGACGGAACTGTCGTTCTGCCCCATATACGTGAGCCGGCAGGGGGTAGCAAAGTGGAAATAACTGTTTGGTTGTGTTAGGTTAGTCCCAAGAAACACCCAAGAGAATGGTAGGGCACACCTCTTGGCAATATTCCACCAGTTCCGTCACACCGGGGAGTTTCGGGCTCTCATTAATTAGTCCTGGAACCCGCGAGAGAGAATCCGACACCGGTGAAACCCTAACATAGAGAGCGAGGTAATCTCGGGTATCCAAGACCATGTCACACTCTATCACACGTGGTGTGGCATATAACGGGATTTGGTGGCATTCAGACGATCCGGAGCACCCTCTCCGGATAAACCATAGCCCCGGTGGGAAAAAGACGGAATTGTCGTTCTGCCCCATCTACATGAGTCGGAAGGGGTAGCAAAGTGGAGCCAATTTATTGGTTCTGTTAGGTTAGGCCGAAGGAGCACCCAATACGATGGTAGGGCCCACCTCTTGGAAAGATTCCCTCAGCTCCGTCAGATCCGGGAGTTTCGGGCTCTAGGTAGTCCTGGAACACGCTAGAGAGAATCCGACATCGGTGAAACCCTAACACAGAGAGCGAGTGAATCTTGGGCATCCAAGACCCATGCCACAATCTATCACACGTGGTGTGGCGTGTAATGTGATTTGGTGGAATTCAGACGATCCGGAGCCGCCTCTCCGGATAAACCATAGCCCCGCTGGGAAAAAGACGGAATTATCGTTCTGCCCCATCTACATGAGCCGGAAGTGAACAAATTTCTTGGTTGTGTTAGGTTATGCCGAAGGAACACCCAATACAATGGTAAGTCCCACAACTTGGAAAGATTCCCCCAGCTCCGTCAGATCCGGGAGTTTCGGGCTCTAAGTAGTCCTGGAACACGCTAGAGAGAATCCGACGCCGCTGAAGCCCTAACACAAAGAGAGAGAGGTAATCTCGGGTATAAAGAACCATGACACACTCTAACTCACAAGGTATGTCATACCATGGGATTTAGTGGAATTCATACGATCCGGAGCACCCCTCCGGAGAAACCATAGCCCATTGGGAAAAAAGGCGGAACTGCCGTTTTTTTGAAGCATAAGAATTTTTTGAAGGATGGAACTGCCGTTTTGGCCCCTCTACGTGAGCCGAAAGGGGGTAGCAAAGTGGAACCAACTGTTTGGTTGTGTTAGGTTAGGCCCAACGAACACCAAAGAAAATGTTAGGGTCCACCTCTTGGCAAGATTCGCCTAGTTCCGTCCAATCCGGGAGTTTCGGGCTCTAAGTAGTCTTGGAACCCGCAAGAGAGAATCCGACGCCGTTGAAGCCGTTACACAGAGAGCGAGGGACTCTTGGGAATCCAAGAACCATGACACACTCTAACACACATGTTATGGTATACCATGGGATTTGGTGGCATTCAAACGATCTGGAGCCACCTCTCCGGATAAACCATCTACGTGTGCGTGAAGGGGGTAGCAAAGTGGAAATAATTGTTTGGTTTTTTTAGATTAGGCCCAAGTAACACCCAAGAGAATGGTAGGGCACACCTCTTGGCAAGATTCCCCCAGTTCCGTCACACCCGGGAGTTTCGGGCTCTAATTAATTAGTCCTGGAACCCGCAAAAGAGAATCCGACACCTGTGAAACCCTAACACAGAGAGCGAGTGAATCTTGGCATCCAAGACCCATTACACACTCTATCACACGTGGTGTGTTGTGTAATGGGATTTGGTGGCATTCAGACGATCCGGAGACCACTCTCCCGATATACCATTGCCCCGCTGGGAAAAAGACGGAATTGTCGTTCTGCCCCATCTACATGAGCCGGAAGGGGGTAGCAAAGTGGAACCAATTTGTTGGTTGTATTAGGTTAGGCCGAAGGAACACCCAATACAATGGTAGGGCCCACCTCTTGGAAAGATTCCCTCAGCTCCGTCAGATCCGGGAGTTTCAGGCTCTAGGTACTCCTGGAACACGCCAGAGAGAATCCGACATCGGTGAAACCCTAACACAGAGAGCGAGTGAATCTTGGGCATCCAAGACCCATGCCACACTCTATCACACGTGGTGTGGCGCTTAATGGGTTCTGGTGGAATTCAGACGATCCGGCGCCGCCTCTCCGGATAAACCATAGCCCCGCTGGGAAAGACACATAATTGTCGTTCTGCCCCATCTACGTGAGCCGGAAAGGGGTAGCAAAGTGGAACCAATTTCTTGGTTGTGTTAGGTTGGGCCGAAGGAACACCCAATACCATGGTAGGTCCCTCCTCTTGGAAATATTTCCCCAGTTCCGTCAGATCCGGGAGTTTCGGGCTCTAAGTAGTCCTGGAACACGCTAGAGAGAATCCGATACCGATGAAGCCCTAACACGGAGAGAGAGAGGTAATATCGGGTATACAAGACCATGACACACTCTAACACACATGGAATGTCATACCATGGGATTTAGTGGCATTCATACGATCCGGGGCCCATCTCCGGAGAAACCATAACCCCCGCTAGGGAAAAAGGCGGAACTGCCGTTCTGGCCCCTCTACGTGAGCCGGAAGGGGGTAGAAAAGTGGAACCAACTGTTTGGTTGTGTTAGGTTAGGCACAAGGAACACAAAAGAAAATTTTAGGGTCCACCTCTTGGCAAGATTCCCCTAGTTCCGTCAAATTCGGAAGTTTTGGGCTCTAAGTAGTCCTGGAACCCGCTAGAGAGAATCTGACGCCGGTGAAGACCTAACACGAAGAGAGAGGGACTCTTGGATATCCAAGACCCATGACACACTCTAACACACATGGTACGGTATACCATGGGATTTAGTGGCATTCAGACAATCCGGAGCCCCCCTCCGGAGAAACCATAGCCCCGTTGGGGAACAAGGCGGAACTGCCGTTTTGGCTCCTCTATGTGAGCAGAAAGGGGGTAGCAAAGTGGAACCAACTGTTTGGTTGTGTTAGGTTAGGCCCAAGGAACACCAAAGAAAATGTTAGGGTCCACCTCTTGGCAAGATTCCCCTAGTTCCGTCCAATCCGGGAGTTTCGGCCTCTAAGTAGTCCTGGAACCCGATAGAGAGAATCCGACGCGGGTTAAGCCCTTACACAGAGAGCGAGGGACTCTTGGGCATCCAAGACCCATGACACACTCTAACACGAATGTTATGGTATAACATGGGATTTGGTGGCATTCAGACGATCAGGAGCCACCTCTTCGGAGAAACCATAGCCCCGCTGGGAAAAAAGACGGAACTGTCGTTCTGCCCCATCTACGTGTGCGGGAAGGGGGTAGCAAAGTGGAAATAATTGTTTGGTTGTGTTAGGTTAGGCCCAAGGAACACCCAATAGAATGGTAGGGAACACCTCTTGGCAAGATTCCCCCAGTTCCGTTACACCCGGGAGTTTCGGGGTCTCATTAATTAGTCCTGAAACCCGCGAGAGAGAGAATCTGACACCGGTGAAACCCTAACACGGAGAGCGAGTGAATATTGGGCATCCAAGACCCATGCCACATTCTATCACACGTGGTGTGGTGTGTAATGGGATTTGGTGGCATTCAGACGATCCGGAGCCCCCTCTCCGGATAAACCAAAGCCACGCCGGGAAAAAGACGGAATTGTCGTTCTGCTCCATCTACATGAGCCGAAAGGTGGTAGCAAAGTGGAACTAACTTCTTGCTTGTGTTAGGTTAGGCCTAATTAACACCCAAAAGAATGGTAGGGCCCACCTCTTGGCAAGATTCCCCCAGTTCCGTCACACCCGGGAGTTTCGGGCTCTCATTAATTAGTCCTGGAACCCGTGAGAGAGAATCCGACGCCGGTGAAACCCTAGCACGTAGAGCGAGGGAATCTTGGACATAGAAGAAAAATTCCACACTCTATCACACATGGTATGGCATGCAATGGGATTTGGTGGCATTCAGACGATCTGGAGCCACCTCTCTGGAGAAACCATAGCCCCGCCGGGGAAAAAGACGGAGCTGTTGTTCTGCCCCATCTACGTGAGGCGGAAGGGGGTAGAAAAGTGGAACTAACTGTTTGGTTGTGTTAGGTTAGGCCCAAGGAACACCCAAGAAAATGGTAGGTCCCACCCCTTGGCAAGATTCCCCTTGTGCAGTCACACCCGGGAGTTTCGGGCTCTCATTAATTAGTTTGGAACCCGGGAGAGAGAATCCGACACCGGTGAAACCCTAACACACAGAGCGAGGGAATCCTGGGAATCCAAGACCCATGCCACACTATAGCACACATGGTATGGCGTGCATTGGGATTTGTTGGCATTCAGACGATCGGGATCCCCCTCTCCGGATAGAGCATAGCCCCGCTGGGGAAAAAGACGGAACTGTTGTTCTGCCCCATCTACGTGAGCCGTAAGGGGTAGGAAAATTGAACTAACTGCTTTGTTGTGTTAGGTTAGGCCCAATGAACACCCAAGAAAATGGTAGGGCCCACCTCTTGGCAATATTCCCCCAGTTCCGTCAAATCCGGGATTTTCGGGCTCTAAGTAGTCATGGAACACGCTAGAGAGAATCCGACGCCGGTGAAGCCCTAACAAAGATAGAAAGGTAATCTCGGGTATCCAAGACCATGACACAGTTTAACACACATTGTATGTCATATAATAGGATTTGGTGGCATTCATACGATCCAGAGCCCCCCTCTGGAGAAACCATAGCCCCGATGGGGAAAAAGGTGGAACAACCGTTCTGGCCCCTTACGTGAGCCGGAAGGGGGTAGAAAAGTGGAACCAATATTTTGGTTGTGTTAGGTTAGGCCCAAGAAACACCAAAGAAAATGTTAGGGTCCACACATCTTTGCAAGATTCCCCCTAGTTCCGTCAAATCCAGGAGTTTCGGGCTCTAAGTAGTCTTGGAACCCGCTAGAGAGATTCCGACGACGGTGAAGCCCTAACACAGAGAGCGAGGGAATCTTGGGCATCCAAGACCCATTATATTCCACAATATAACACATATGGTATGCCATACCATGGGATTTGGTGGCATTCAGACGATCCGGAGCCCCCCACTCGGGAGAAACCATAGCCCCGCTGTGGAAAAAGACGGAACTGTCATTTTGGCCCCTCTACGTGAGCCGAAAGGGGATACCAAAGTGTAACCAATTGCTTGGTCGTGTTATGTTAGGATGAAGGAATACCCAAGAAAAATGGTAGGGCCCACCTCTTGTCAAGATTCCCCCAGTTTTGTTAGATTCGGGAGTTTTGGGCTCTCATTAAGCAATCCTGGAACCCGCGAGAGAGAATTCGACGACGGTGAAACCCTAGCACAAAGAGCGAGGGAATATTGGGCATCCAAGACCCAGGCAACACTCTAACACACATGTTATGGCATACCATGTGTTGTGGTGGCATTTAGACGTTCCAGAGCCCCCTCTCCAGAGAAACCATAGCCCCGCTCGGAAAAAAGATGGAACTTGCATTTTGGCCCCTCTACGTGAGCCGGAAAAGGGGTAGCAAAGAGGAACCAATTGTTTGGTTGTGTTAGGTCAGGCTCAAGGAACACCCAAGACAATGGTAGGGTAATTTATTTATTATTAGTAATAGTTTATGTCAGTAATTTATAGATGTCTTCCCATTATCCTTAAATAACATATTTCAATAATGGTTATCTTTTTAGGCCATCCATCATGTATCCAACGGCCAGCAATGTTCTCCAGCCAATGTACCAAAATCTGGCGGCCGCAGAAAATTCCGCGCCGCCCACCCAAATTATCGACCAAAAACTTTGTCGCCTATGCCGCCCTAAATTTCGAACCTCTCCCTCTTATCTGTCCCCTCGCCGAAATTTCCCCTCCTCTTCTTGTCCGAAATCCCCCATTCCTCCTAAACCCCATCTACTCCGCCCCGGCCTTCCACCTCGCCCTGTAGCTCGCCTTCCCGGGCTTCCCCCTGGCTGTCCCCGGTCTTCCACCTCGTCGTGCAGCTTGCCTTCCCGGGCTTCCACCTTGCCGTCCCCGGTCGTCCACCCCGCCACTCAGCTCGCCTTCCCGGGGTTCCACCTCGCCGTCCAGGACGCCATCCAGATCTGCCACCTCGCCGTCCAGATTTGATACCTCGCTGTCAAGGTCGTCGTCAAGATCTGCCACCTCGCCGTCCAGGTCGTCCTCAAGATCTGCCACCTCGCCTGCCTGGTAGCCGTCAAATTCCTTTGGTCAGAGTTTGCTTATTTTCGAGCTTGTATAAAGCTTAAGATCACTTCTCCTGTGATCCTATCATACTTAGGTCTACAAATTAGATTACTGATATGATATGGTCAAACAGCGAATTGCATCACTAAGATTTTCTAACTCTATGTTGTCACATCCCAATGAAAGATAAGGATATTTGTAAAGAACATGTATGCGCTATTTATTTTCATTTATTCGCATAAATCATCAATTCTAGACTTATATTGTAAGCTATTTATTTCCATTTATACCATGTCCACCATCTAGATAAGGCATGCCTTGCATGATACCTCAACAATAAATGTACTTTTGTTGTGTGGAACTGCTGGCTTAATTACTGTTCTGCCATGTATTTTGTGCTACTATCCTAGTTGATTTGGTACATCTGAACCGTGCAGCTTAGGAACATTAAAGTCAAGAGTACATCTGGTAGGACAAAGATGACTCCTGGTGGACATGGTTGTAAACGCAAGCGTGTCAGGGCCCATCGCGAGCATGCAGTTGCCCATGTCCATCCGTATGCAGATGACGAACTCAAGCGACCAGTGGTCCAAGACGAGGAGGCAGCTCCCCAAGGCCAGCAGGAAGCTACCCAAGGCGAGCAGGCACTTGCCCATGGCCAGCTGGAAGCTGCCCAACAGAAGGAGGAGGCTGACCACCGTGAGGAGGTAGCCGCCCAATGCGAGCAGGTACCTCCCTACGGTGAGCTGCCAGGTGTGCAAGGCGAGCTGCCACCATTCCTAGGCGAGGGGCAAGGTTCCCAAGTCGAGGAGCAAGGTGCCTGCAACGAGGAGCAAGATGACATATCACAGATATTGCATGCTCTACGAGGGGCTATGTGTGAAGGGAAATCCAAAATGCAGAATATTAACTCTAACAATGCCACAATTTCTGTAGATTACCCATGTGATGACATTGTTTCGAGTGGTGCGGCTAGGAGGAGAAGAAACATGTCCAAAGGAAACAGGATCAGAATTGTTATTCCTCTGGGAAAGACAAGGCTAGTGGACCCAAAGGTTGCTGCCATGTATGCTACTTGGTGTTCATTAGTTGTGAAGCACACTGTCCCTATCTTCCCCATTGGAAAGAGTACAAGGGAACGGAAGATATATTTTCCTCCTGCCACGGCCATGTGTTTGTAAGTTTTGTAACCCAACCTTTCAGTTCATTCCATTGTTGTTCATATAACTGAAAAGTGATCTTTCTTTTGTTTCAGTCAAAGTTTCATCTGAACCCAGAGACCCTGTTATTCGTCAATCTCTTCTGATGCATCTCAAGAACTGTACAAGACAAAGACGCTATATTCTGAAGCAAGAATTTTTTGACAGCATTAGAGACAAGAGTAGAGTTGTACGAACGCCTCCTGATGTAGTTGGGCACATGAGCGAAGCAGAATGGTGCAGGCTAGTCGATAACTGGTCCTCAGTCAGAAAACTGGTACTGTCTTTGTTGACTCTACCTTGCTATTGTTTCTATTCCATAACCTGGACTGTGTCTAATCAGTTCATACTTCGTTTATGTAGATGGCTTGTATGAAAGCCAGGCAAAGCAGACAGGCCGTCCAGTTCCATAGCGCCTCAGGTTCTCGTAGCTACGAGGTTTGCTGCGACATGGAGGAAGACGCCTTTGAGTTGTTCAAAGCTACGCACAACAACAAGACACATGGATTCTCTTCGCCCGTGAAAAGAGTAATTGTAAGTCCCCCAGAATACTGTTTATCTCTAGGATCAATAATTACCTCAATAGATTCTTCTAGATACGTATTGATGCTTCCCTTTGTGAATTTTGATGCAAACTCCTGCTATTTCACCTATGCTTGTCATCTCATAGTTCATGCACATGCATGCTACTTGCTTTTCATCTGCTAGTTCATCTATCCTTGTGAGCAGCTATTTTCATCTATGTTCTGTACATGCTTGTCGTCTGCTATTTTCAGGCATGTTTACTTACATGTCTGTCATGTGATGTTTTTCATTTATGTTCCTTACAAGCTTGTCAAGCGTGCTTAATTGCTTGTCATCTGCTATTTGCATCTTTGTTATGTACAAGCTTGTCATGATATCAATGTTCCTTACAAGCTAGTTCAGCTTCTATTTCATCTAAAGCTTTTACATGCTTTATAGGAAGAAATGCAATATCATATGCTAGAACGTACTTCAGTAGATGGCGCTGTCAAGGAATCTTTTTCTGCCACCGAAGTTGTCGCTGCCGTGCTGACCAAGAACCGTCTAAAGTCTTTGTTCCTGAATACCATAGGTGGGGTCACAACCAGTGCAAGAGAAACAAATTCTCAGCTTCACCTTCAACTTGATTCTGAGAGAAAACAGAGGCAGGACCTGCAGTCTGTAGTTGATGAGTTGAAGGAGGCCAAAGAACAAGCTGATGCAGATAGGATGAAGCATCGACAATAATTGCTGCGTATGACGGATGAACATAAAGGTATGAAGAAGAGTCAAGAAATGTACAAAACCCTTATTGGTGGCATGTTGGCTCAAGTTCATCCGACATATGTAACTGAGTAGCCCTTTCTGAAACCGCTTGTTGTCTGTATTAGACTGCCTTTGCTGGCGAGCTATGTTGTCACGTTATTCGAAATTTATGTATTTGTTGTGTTTGCTTTGTTGTGAAAACTAGTATAGTATTTTCCATGCTTATGAATACGAGGACACGTGGTACTATATGGTAGGTCCATGAGGCGGCACCTTATTGGATAGAAATCGCGACGAAATAAACACGTCACAGAAACGTTTCGACGTGGACATGCCGTGTTGGTACATGTGCTGGCTCAAGATTCGCGACGTCTTACGACGAACTAAAACGTCGCACCGTCGGACAACGTTATAAATTCGTCGGGAATAAGCGTATACATGGAATATTATGAGAGCGACACGTGGCACCTTATACTGCTTGTACCCGCGACGAGAAAATAAACGTCGCACATAATATGATGTCATTAACGGAGGTAACGGTAGTTCCAATCGCGACGTTTTTAAAATGTCAAGACGATGATGACGTCAGGAACGGTGTAAGTGACGTCAGTAACGGGTAACGGTAAAATGATGCCACGTGTACGCACACTGCGACGAAAAAAACGTCGCTCCTTGTTGGGCCATGTGCTGGGCCGGCCAGTAGCTCGCGACGGTTTAGTGTTCATTTAATCGCCGCAGAATCGTCCGTGACAGTCGATCAGGGACATTCTCACTCCGTCGCGTAAACCGTCGCGGATGGCCCTTAGCGACGGTTTGGAGCCCATCCGCAACGGTATTGAAACGTCACAGACCATGCAGAATTTGGTAGTGACTTTACTAAGTGAGTTGTTTAGTGTATGGATTATGGTCAGGCAACCAAATTAGGTGTCGAAACTAGGGTTCGTGGAGAAAATAGGCCAAACTTGGGCACCAAATTAGCAAACCATCTTGGACTATGCCAAGATATTGAAAGTGGAGCACAATTGTATTGAAAAAAACATAAACCTAGGTTTATAAAGGTGTAAACATAAAAAAAATCCTTTTGATTTAAAATAACCCTTTTTCCAAGCGAAAAATGGGTTTTTTGTGTAGGACCAACCACAAATATGTTGCAACACTTGGGAGATGAATTTTTTGAAACTAATAGACCATGTTATATGCGCAAATAACCAATTTGTTTCCTAGGAAAAGGTTTCCATCCACCTCTTTTGAAAAACACGAGTTTCTGCCGATTCAGCTGGAAACTGGTCAAATTTGAACTACATATACCTCATACTTTGCTCATGACTTTTTGCAAAAATTATTTTTAGGTACACAACTACCTATTTCATCATAGATACACCAATAGTTTCTCAATATTGAACCCCTAACTACGAACGGTCATGCCCGCCGTCATGACTTTCTCCTGAAACTGGCTTAGAAAAGTCTAGAAAATTCAAAACAACACAAAATGCTGCAAGACCTTCGCGTGGTGTCATTATATTTGTCCTAGTATCCACCAAAAATAATAAAATTTGAATACGACAGTTGTGTTGAAAATGTGTTCACAAAAATAATCTATCTCCTCTCAACATTCTAGGGTTTCGGGCCAAATGATGGGTGTTATGGCCAAATCCATGGAATAGTTTGCTTAAATGTGCCCATATTCCAAAAAAAACATGCATCTTCGAAGCAGGGAAAATGTTGACGGAGGAAGTTTTCTTTTTCACTGGATAAAAAAAAACTATTTTTCATTTCCCGAGAGTCAAAAATGGGTTTTTTGTGGAAGATCTACCACAAATATGTTGCAAAACTTCAGAGATGCATTTTTTGAAACTACTAGACCATGTTATATGCAGAAATAACCAATTTTTTTCCTATGAAAAGGTTTCCATCCAACTCTTTTGAAAAACACAAGTTTCTATCTATTCAGTTGGAAACTAGTCAAATTTGAACTACAGGTACCTCATAGTTTGCTCATGATTTTTTGCAAAAATAATTTTTAGGTACACAGCTACCTAATTCATCATAGATACACCAATAGTTTCTCAATATTCAACCCCTAGCTACGAACGGTCATGCCCGCCGTCTTGACTTTCTCCTGAAACCGGCTTAGAAAAGTCCATAAAATTCAAAACAACACAAAATGATGCAAGACCTTCGCGTGGTGTCATTATATATGTCCTAGTATCCACCAAGAATAATAAAATTGGAATACGACAATTTTGTTGAAAATGTGTTCACAAACATAAGCTATATCCTCCGAACATAATAGGGGTTCGGGCCAAATGACGGTTGTTATGACCAAATCCATGGCATAGATTGTTTAAATGTTCCCGTATTCCACAAAAAATTCATCTTGGAAGCACGGACAATATTGACGAAGGAAGTTTTCCTTTTCATTAAATAAGAAAACCATTTTCCATTTTCCGATTGTCAAATATGGGTTTTTTTGTGAAGTACCTACCATAAATATGTTGCAAAACTTGGGAGATGCATTTTTTAAAAATACTAGACCATGTTATATGCACAAATAGCCAATTTTTTTACTATGAAAAGGTTTCCATCACCCTCTTTGGAAAAAACACATATTTCTGTCGATTCAGTTGGAAACTGGTAAAATTTGAACTACATGTACCTCATAGTTTCCTCATGATTTTTTGAAAAAATAATTTTTAGGTATACAGATACCTATTTCATCATAGACACACCAATATTTTCTCAATATTAAACCCCTAGCTACGAATGGTCATGCCCGCCGTCTTGACTTTCTCCTAAAACCGGCTTAGAAAAGCCCAAAAAATTCAAAACAACCCAAAATGATGCAAGACCTTCACGTGGTGTCATTATATATGTCCTAGTATCCACAAAAAATAATAAACTTGGAATACGACTTGTGTTGAAAATGTGTTCACAAAAATAAGCTATATCCTCTCAACATTCTAGGATTTCGGGCCAAATGACGGGTGTTATGGCCAAATCCATGGTATAATTTGCTTAAATGTGCCCATATTCCAAACAAACATGCATCTTCCAAGCACGGACAATGTTGACACAAGAAGTTTTCCTTTTCATTGAATAAAAAAACCATTTTTCATTTCCCGAGTGTCAAAAATGGTTTTTTTGTGAAGTACCTAACACAAATATGTTGCAAAAGTTGGGTGATCCATTATGAAAATACTAGACCATGTTATATGCATAAATAACCAATGTTTTCCATTAAAATGGTTTCCATCATCCTCTTTTGAAAACACAAGTTTCTGTCGATTCAGCTGGAAACTGGTCAAATTTGAACTACATGTACCTCATAGTTTGCTCGTGATTTTTGGCAAATATCATTTTTAGGTACACAGCTACCTATTTCATCATAGATACATAAATATTTTTTCAATAATCAACCCCTAGCTACGAAGGGTCATGCCCTCCGTCTTGACTTTCTCCTGAAACCGGCTTAGGAAAGTCCAGAAAATTCAAAACAATCCAAAATGATGCAAGACCTTCGCGTGGTGCCATTATATATTTTCTAGTATCCACCAAAAATAATAAACTTGGAATACGATGGTTGTGTTGAAAATGTGTTCACAAAACTAAGCTATCTCCTCCGAACATAATAGGGTTTCGGGGAAAATGACGGGTGTTATGGTCAAATTCATTGCATAGTTTGTTTAAATGTTCCCATATTCCACACAAAAATGCATCTTGGAATCACGAACAACGTTGACGGAGGAAGTTTTCCACGCCCCGGCACGGGGCTGGAGGGACTTTTTTGTCGCAGTTGGTGACACCTACCGGGACTAAACATCCCATCATTATTAGGGTTTTGTGGTTTTAGGTTTTCCATTTGTGTTCTGCATTTAATTCTTGATCATTTTAAACAAATTTTCGTATAAATATTCTACGCTACTACCTACTGTACACGTTAATGCATACATATAATATAATATCTCTTACAACCGTTCATAGATATACAAATTTGGTATTACAGATGGATACTCTCCCGGTGGAGCTAGATCTAAGGCATCGACGGAAAAAAAAAAACTCTGATTGGAGCTATAATCTGCTTAAGGAAAAAAACCCGCCGATTCTTTTTGTGTGGTAGGTGCTGCTACGGCATCATTTCCACCATTGAAGAAGGAGAACAATATGAACATATGTGGTTCTTGTGTGTATATATGAATTAAACACAACACAATTTATGTTAATAGAATGAAATTGTAAATAGTACTTCAGTTTGTCTAGCATCTATGCGCCGCTCACTGGTCGTCATACGGGTGTGCTCGCAAATCTTGTATCCGCGTAATTTATTCCCTTGATCCTGTCTCAAACACTTTACAAGAATATAACTCAATCAAATAATAATCAAGCATGATAATGATATTGAAACTAGAATTAAAGAGATGCGCAGACCTAGCTAATTACCTTGGTAGGTTTAAAACTTAGCTGTGATTTCCATTCACCGGTAATATCCTTGATGAAATGTTGCCAACAACTAGTCGGCAAAGAAAATAAATAAATGAGTTTTTAATTACTTGATATTAGGAAATGAACGAAAGAGGGTGATGTTGGTGCAAATTACCTCTGGAGCAACGTAAGCAGGTTGTCGTGTAGTTCTTGGTCTTTACCTAATGGGTTCATGATTTCAACTCTAATGATTAGCAGAATATAGTGGAAGTCGCGCACGTTTATATAAGTAGACATGCATAACTAACCAATTACACTTGACATCGAGTAAACAAAATAGAATGTGTACGGCAAGACCAGCTGTGTGCTGGAAGCACCATGCTACGGTCAAAGAGGACGTCGTCTGGCTTGTGCTATGCCCGCTCGGGTAACTTGTTAATTGTATAGGTGGCACGTTTGATCATGCACGATGGTCTGGGAGCATGTCGAACAAGCATGGAATCTATTTGCAGTCATTTCGTTTATCCTGTGAACTTAGCCCTCGATTGGTTACTCGTACTCAGCACCAAACTCTGTGAACTTAGCCCTTCAGTTGGTCCTACACGGTTCTTCATCTAGGTATTATATCAAAGCAAAAAAGAATAACCTAGGCTGAGAGCTGAAAACAACAAAAAAAGATCTTCGACTTGATGTGATCCCGCAACACTGCTTTTCTGATATCACGTCCGAGAACAACGCCCATGAACCGGTTTTCAATGGGATACTGTCGGCAATTAACTTGATCCTTCCCATCACATTTTCGGGGCCTCCTATTTCACCATTACGGGAGAGCACATCTTTACCGTGTACTCGCATCTTTACCGTGTGCACAACATCGGGCACACGGCATTGATTTTCTTTGCCGTGTGTCGCACACGGTAAAGACAAACACACGGTCTAGTTTAGCGAAAAGCACACGGCAAAGATAAACACACGACAAATAATCAACAACGCACACGGTAAAAACACACGGTAAAGATTACGGCCACGTGGCCATTCCGTTGCGGGGCAAAACGGAGCTCTTACATCAGTTCTTTGCCATATGCATGCACACGGCAAAGATATGTCCTTTACCGTGTGCATGCACACGGCAAAGAACTGACACTGTATCCCCCGTTCCTGGCCCACAGTCAGTTCTTTGCTGTGTGCATGCACACGGCAAAGAACTTTTTTTATTTTTCCTTCCAAAATAGCTTATTAAATTTATAATTACAAAATTTAAGTTTATTTATCAATTTATAATAAATCCCCTTATTTACCCTAACACAAGCATGGAACTAGTTCCACATTTCTACCCCCTTTCGACGTCGTTACCGTGTGTTTTCGTATAAGTCCGGTATTTCTCCAGCGGAGGTATGGTTTCACCAGAGGGGGGGCTACGGAGCGTCTGGATCCCAACACAAGCTATGGGGTGTCATACCATGTTAGTATAGGTGTGTTGTGTGTTTTGGATGGCAAAGATTGCACTCCGGGATGTGGGCCGCTTCACCGGCATCTACTTCTCTCTCGTGAATCTACACACGCTTATAGGGTGAAACTCCCGTATCGGACGAAACATCGTGAATCTTCCGAAGAGTTGTGTTCTACCTTGTTGTTTTGGGTTTCTATGGCCTACCAAACACAACCAAGCAACTAGTTCCACATTGCTAGCACACGGCAAAGACTGACAGGTGGGACCAACCTTTTTTCGTTCCCGTTTCGTCACTGTTCCAAATACCATCCGATATGCCGATTTATCGGTCGATTTATCGCTTATCGGGTGGTGACCGATATGATAAATGAATATCAGCGGAGTTTAACATTCGGGCCATTTTATCGTTCTTACAAGCGATTTATCGGTCGTATGCCGATAAATCGGCCGATATATCGATTTTTCTGCCCTGGAACATATGATAAATGACATCCGTCATAGAATTTTTAGAATTATTGAATACAATATATGTCTATATCACAATTTAGAATTTTTAATGCCGATATGATATATTTTAATATCATATTTTAGTGCTACAATTTGGGATTTACACGAAAAATGGCCGATAAACAATCGACCGATAAAATCGATTTATCGGCCGATAAGCCGATATATCTCTTATCATGGGCCGACCGATAAGTTAACGATAAGCGATATCTTGAACATTGGTTTCGTGTGTGACCAGGTGGGGGTGGGGCCCACAAGGTTTCTTTGCCGTGTGCCACGACAAAATGCACACGGCAAAGAGCTTGTTGCCGTGCAATTCTCTACCGTGTAATCTTTGCCGTGTGCCAAGACAAAATGCACACGGCAAAGACTGTGCCGTGTGTTTTGTTGCCTTTGCCGTGTGCTTTTGGCACACGGCAAAGAGGTTTTCTCCCGAAGTGCACCTACATTTTTTGGAACGTCCTTCTTTTAGAATCATATACTTCAAATAAATTCATGTTTAAGAACACTACATATGCGAGGAAGTCAAAGCAAATGCAAACTAGTGAGAAGGACAAAAGGAAGAGTCATGGAGGGTAGATATATATGCGGGGAAGAAGACCAAAGGTGCGAGGCTATGGATAATGAGTTTGGTGCAATTCTATTGAAAAGACTAAGCTCTTTTGGTACGCAGGTGCGAGTCTATTGCTCCATCATAAAGAGGATGACTATTCCACATCTCGTTTTTTCTAGAAAAAATCATTTTTATATTCAGTGACAATTCGGCGGATCTTCACTATTAAACTATAGAGTTGGATATTACTGCCAAAGAAAAAGTACATCTCTTTCAAAATGGCGATCGATCGGAACCCCATATTATCTCAAGGTATGTTTGAATTATGACTAAACTATACCATACCAGTTTCCTAGCTGACCAGATAATTTGGTCTATGTTTAAATGGTTGCCAACTTTTGGCATGCCAATGGAATACTACCAAGTGTAATTTATTTTTTCTAGTCAATGTTGACCATGGCCAATTCATGGGTAAATAAGAACTCAGCCTAAATTTTGGTAAGAAATATTTTGTAGGGCAGCCATAAGAATAAATCAAAGACGCGCTTAATCATGAATCTCACGTGTCAAAAAAGTTTCAAATGAAGCTCGACGCGAGAAGGTGGGATAAATAATACCACAACAATTACACATGATCACTCATGAGAAATCTGCTGAACTTGAAACGCCATGGGTGCCATGAAAGTAATTTACGCTCCCGAACTCACTAGAGCCTTTTATTTTCAATTTTTAAACAACATTTCCAATCTAAAAACTTCTGATTTTGTTAAAAAGGTACAAATATATGCCTGGTACGTATGATACCAGTTTTGTAAAAAAATATATTATTTGTGATCTTACGGAATGGAAACTTTTGCGATAAAAAACAAGTTTTTAATTCATTTAAAGCCATTGGTTTTTCCAACACCATATCCCTTTTCTTTTTTTCCGTTTCCCTTTTCCCCTTTCTTTTCTCATTTGACCCAGCGTTATACAAGAGACCATAACGAACTAGGCGAGAGTATTCTTTCCACATGTCATTTTATGATTTTTTTTTTTTTGAATCAGGTCAAATTGTGAAATTTTCACCCCCAAAAGGTTATAAATGTAAAATTTCACGTTGTGCATGCCCGTCCGGGTAGCTTGCTAGTTATAGACGACATGTTGATCATGCATGGAGTTTCGGGAGCACTTCATACTTCGGAACATGGTATCCATCATAACTAGTAGGAATAATTGGATATATTCAACAAGGGAGTAGTAGCTACATCTATTTTTGTGTCATCTAATATGAAACAAAGGGAGTAGTAGCTAACTCAAAACTAGACCGAGCTAGCTAGCCCAGTCCATCTGATCAGCGTAGTGTTCTAGCTAGCTAATTTTGGAACAATACAATGTAATGAATACGGTCACAAAAATGTCCAATTTGTTGAAGAGGATTCGCGAATGTACAGTGTTGCCGGAGGAAAAAGAAGACTATGAATAATATTCAATTTTACGGTCCACTTTTACGGGGTCTATTTGTAACACATGGGGTGTTACCCTTAATAGGAAGTTGTTTGTTTTCTTTTGCTTGCATCACATGCATCACATGAGCATTGCATTCTGTTTTCAAAACAACTCAAAATTCAAACCACTTTAAACTTTCACACATGTTCAAAAATTTCCAATTTCAAAAGTGCAAACTACACCACTCAATTGTTTTTCAATAGCTTGAAGTTGTTTTAATCAAATTGCTTGTTAATAAAATTTTCCCTTTTGTTAAGACCCTAATGGCCAATTCAATTTCACTTCCAAATCAATCATAATTGACATGATCAAATTGTGGTTAAAAACATTAAAGTTTTGCAAACAAGTAAATTCAACAAATGTTTTCAAAATTGATGAGTCATTGAATAAAATTTGGTTAAAGATCAACTCCTTATGAAAAACAATGGAAATGCAAATGGCAATTTAAAACTCAAAGTAATGTTTCAAATATTTTGGACCTAATATTCACAAATACTTTTAATTGTTGTTTTGCAAATTAATAAAATTTAGTTATAAAATAAAAACCCTCAAACCCTAATTGAAAAATTCAACTAACCATTTTAAATTAAATTAAAATTTCAAACTTGTGAAAATAGTGTTAACATTTGCTTTAATTTCTGTTTTTAAAATTAATACAAGTTTCATAAAAGAAAAACCCTAAACCCCCCCCCCCCCAAATTCTATTCCTTTTCCTCTTTCATCCTTTACCAAAAAAATAAAATAATAAAGGACAAAAAAATAATAAGGAGAGAGGCAGCCCACCCCTTTCCCTTTTTCTCCCACAGCCCATTTCTTTTTGGCCCGATACCCCCTTCCTCGATCTTGTCGTCTTCCTCCCCCCGACGTCATCTCTGTACGTCTGCACCTCCACCGTATGATCTCTCCCCCCCTCTCCGATGGCTGGCCGTACGAGCTCGAGGCCACCCTTAAAACGTAGCCCTTCCCCTCTGCTCGCTAACCCTAGAGCTCCTCATCCTCCACACGCCGCCATCCTCTCTTCCCCCCCCCCCCCCCCGATTTCTCCTCAGCCTCTGAACCTCTGTACCTGCGAGAGAGATACAGAGACCACACCGCCTTCCCTTAGCCCCGACCACCACGGTCACCTCGAGGATCTTCTGTCCCCGGGAATGGAACCGTGGAGGTTCCCTCCACCGCCTCGTCTCATCGCCGCTTGCTGGGAGCGACCGTGGTGGCCGCGTGGTCGCCGAGAACATCCCCTCGCCGCCGCACGTCGGCAACCTTCCTCGACAGCAGACCGAGGTGATCGCCTCCCGCTCTCCTCTCCCCCTTCCGCTCCTTGTTGTCCGTCTCCACACGGCCGCACTGCACGCACCACGCACCCCTCGCGAGCTAGCCGCAGCCCCGTCGATCACCGCAATTCCCCTGCCGTCCCGTTGCTGTTCGTCGTCAGAGAACGAGGCTGTTCTTTTTTGTTCAGTTAACGCGTAGCAGTAAGTTTAACCTTCCTCGCTCTCCCTTACTGAACACAACAGCAGCAGCAGCGTATCGGTTCAGTTCCTTCCGCACGCAAGCGAGGGCAGCGGGTCGAGTCCCCGCGGCCGCACCCCTTTTTGCGATTTCTTCCGCGCGCATCAGGGCCCACTGGTCATGGACCTGACATGCCACCTCACCGCGCACACGCCCACGTGGCCGCCACCTGGGAACGGGCCCGCGCCGCAGAGGCCCAGGCTGGGTTGCCCTGGGTGAAAAACGCCCCAGGGGACCCTCTGCGATTCTATTTCTTTCTTTTAGGCCCCTGTTTTTACAGATTAGCCCCCAAACTTAAAATGCACATAACTTTTATTTCCTAAATCCAAATAATAAAAATAAAATATGTTTCTTGACCCAAATTTAATTCTCTACCTATTCAAAGCATTTGTTTTCTGTTTTGCACATTTCAAATTGTTTCAAATTTCAGATTTAAACAATTCATCTCAAATTCGGTTAATTCCCTAATTAATTCAATTAACCCAAATAAAATATGTTTTTCAGTCCAAATTCAATGTACTTTCTGTTTATCAACTTTGTTTTGCATTTTGGGCAATTAAAATTAATGTTAATCAATAATTCTTAAAAATGACAAATTAAATGGCATAATTAATAACTTGCAAATGGTTGCTCCAAATTGAATACCCAAAACATGAATTTCATCCAAAATCACATGCCACACTTGAATATCAACTTTGTTTTATGGTTTGCAACATCTAAATTGAATAGTTGTTTCATCTCTTAATTAATGCAATTAAATTGGTAACATGCTTAATTAAATCATTTGAAATTGTTTTCCAACAAATAAAATATGTTTTCCATGCCATTTTGAACCACCTTTTCAAATATAAACTTTGTTTCCTGTTTTGAATAATTAAAAGTGGTTAAATAATTTAAACCTTGTTTAATTCATTTAAAATTGCTAAATTAATAACTTGCTCAAATTAAATTATTTTTGAACTTATAAAATATGTTTTCAAACTAGAAAAACATAACCTTTTCAAATATGAATTTGAATTTATGCTTTGAACAAATAAAATCCAAATAATATTCAAACTTGAATTAAATTCAATTAAAACTTGTTTAATCTTGTTTAATTCATAATTAAATCATTGTAATTCCTTTTCCAATAATTGAAACATGTAATCCACCTAAAATTTTGTGTTCTAATCAAATATGAACTTTGTTATCTGGTTTGAACAATTTAACTTGATGAAAACAACCAAATGCTTGTGTGACACCTTTAAGTAACCAAAAATTCCAAAACTTAATAAGTGAATTTAAAAATGGGTAAACCTTATTTCCAATTGATTCTATTGTTGTTATTTTGTTGTTTTCCTCATCCATGCATCATACTAAACCACTTTCACCTGATGATTAGTTGGAAAACAATTGTTTCAACCAAAATTCCTGGGCTTTCCATATGTAATCCAATTTGCATATGGGTCCATTTAATTATGTTATGTTATCATGTCCACTAGTTTATTTCTATGCATCCATTAAATTGTCATGCATCCATATCTTGATCATGCTGGATCTTTTGCCGTAGTAGTAATTGTTGCATCCGGTGTTTGTTCGAGGTTTGTTGCTTCTTCCCGGATAGGACGTTGAGATGATGTGAGCAACGACAAGTGCTGTGGATGTACCTCTACTTGCTGGATTCCAGGCCAGTATACTCACTTGCTGCCAAATGGCTGCCTTTCATCACTTGTTACCGATTCTTTCCGTTGTTCTTATTCTAGCCTGTTGATACGATGCTTGTGTCTCGATCCTATCATATTGTTTACCTTGCAGCCATGATATAGCCTTCCTTCCACTTCCTATTAACTGTTGTTTGTTCACCTTGTTGGCCCTCGTGTCGTAGTTGCATGCTTAGTGTTGTTTGCGCTCAAGTCTTGTTGTCCGTCTTATCACCTGTTTAGTTTGATAGTTGGGTTTCAATTCAATCAACAACATGTTAATGTTTTGGGTAATAATAATTTGATGATAAGGCACCGGCAGGAGGCCCGGCGTGGTTTTGAGGCCTGCTAGTGTCGACCCTAATTAGGAAAAGGGTCTTGTCTACTGATCCATGATGAGCGCACTAACCGCATGTGGGAAGCGAGTATGGGCGCCCCCTCAACTTGATTCGATTCGCATCTCGTCCAAATTACCACACTTAGTTCGGGCTTTCCATTTGATGCACGCATATGCAGGTACGAACCCTTGGCGCCAGGGTGGAACTTTTGTAGTCGGCATTTAGGGCGGCGTGGTCTTCCAGTGCTATGAGGGTCCCCTTTTCTTCGTGGGGCTCTATTAGCCGCGCACGCACAGCACGTGGTGCTTTGGGCTTGATGCGAAGAAGAGTTGAGTTGTGTTGAGTGCCTCGCTTGGTGGGTTAGCTCCCCGCCTGGCGGGTCATTCTTACGTGTACGGCCAAATTGGTGCATCCCTGTAGGGTTAAATCTTCTCGAGAAGCCGTGTTTTCCGTGGTTATGGTTGACTTGGTGAAAGTACTGGCTAACAAGTACTCAGAACAACTTACACCTAACTAATGATAACTTGACTAGTAATAGTCTTATTGACACAATAACTTGATCCATCCTTAATCCAACAGTGTGAGTTATCCTTGGGTTGCTTCCTTAGTAGGGGGTAACATTGGATGGGTTTGTTTGGTGAGTAGTTGTAGTTGGTTTTCGATACGCTATCTTATCTCCTTTCTATTAGCCGGAAGTTGTAGTGAGTTTCTGTAGCTGGTTAGTGCAGCCCGCTGTCGCTTATTTGCAATAATCCCTTCCTTTCCATTGATCCCAACGTATTTGTATCTTGTGATGACTGGTTACGCCGGTATCTTGTGAGTATGGTTTATCCACTTGCCAGTACTTAACCGTACCGACCCACGAATCCTTTTTCGTGGCTGCATATTCAACATTGCAGTCAACAGGTTTGAAGTCTGACGACGTTAGCTTGGGAATCCCTCTGGCTAGGCCTGGGCAGGCATTGGACGCTCTCGGTTATCTTCAGGACTCTTAGTCCAATTTGTATCGTGTCCGTAGTCGGACGCCATGTTGTTTCTTCCGCTGTTATTTGGATCTTTGTATTGTATCGGTCGTATCCCTGACTCGTTCGAGTCATCTTGTATATATCTGTTCTGTTGTTGTTGTGGATTATTCGTGAACTGTTGTAATGTTATCAGACGTGGAAACCTGGAATCGGTTATGATGTGGATTTTGGCGGGAATGCTGAAATCTGCATAGTGCCCGATCTAGGGGCGTCACACTATTCTAGCATAGCGGTTTACAGCCCCTAAAAGCGAAAAAGGCAAACTGTAAACACATTATACGGGTTGGCCTTCTGCGGTGTCTCCTAGAGATGCTCTAATACGTTCTACGAGACCCAAAGCCAAATTTCACAGACATTCGAGTTATTCTTGCTAAGCGACAGAGCACTACCGTCCACACTCCTGCGTACGGATGCCTGCAATGTGGTTGTGGCACATGCCTACATTCCTAGTTCCCTCACCGTATTCCGGCTTTAAATTTTCAGCCCGTGCAAGCCACCAGCCACATCCTATGTAATACATGGCAGATCGTGGCTTAGCACGCAGCGACTTTGTCCAATACGACGGCATCATGGCACCTTGCAGCCAGAGCGAGTGACCAAACCGGTTCGCACCATCATGCAGAGTAGCACATAGGCACTTCCTTCCGTGCAAGTGCGGAGAGTAGATCTGCTAGATCCAAATCCGAGCGAGTGCGACGCATGGCCGTTGCTCCCTGGCCTTGTTTTGACCCCGCTCGCTCATGCGAACTTTGTTGCTAGCACATTCCCGACGCTTCCTACTCTCAACCAACAATTGGTGCGATTCTTTTTTTTCGCATCTCTTGTATAATTCTTAGAGAGTACGAACGAGCTTGCTTATGTCTAAAAGCACTAGCTACATGAGCAAGCCAATGTAGACTACACGACTGAGAGGGGTGAGAACAAGAGAATGTGTGAGTAGTTATATATGTAGAGTAGAAGACCAAAGGTGAGAGCCAACATAAGTATTTAGAAAAATAGTTGGTGTTGAGTCACTAAAGTTAGTGTTGGGCCCGACCGACAGGAGTGTGGCCCGTGTGTCCACGTAGAGCCTCAAATTTTGGGGTGAAAATTTTCTACAGGGGCCCACTAGGACTGCAACTCATTTGGACTTAGGGTGGAAACCTTAGGACTACTCCAACCGGCTGCTCTCGTGACTCCCTCTCGTCTCTCTCCTTGGGAAAGCCCTCGAGGGTGTCCCCGTGTGCCTCGGCAAACCCAAGGTCCTCACAGGCAACGATGCCGCTCGGAGAAGGTTGAGGCGAGGCGCCGATTTTTCTACTGTAGGTATTAGGTTTGTGTGTTGTTAACATGGAATCTAGTTTTGAAGATCTCGACGCGAGGATCTCAAATATTAAAACGGTTCGTAATTTTGAAATACGGTTCGCGAGATATTTTATTTTGAAAAAATTAATCCCAAAATAATACGTTCACACCCGTCTAAACGTTCGTCTGTGGGAAAAGGAAAAACCCACCAAAACTCTCTCGTTGCACTTGTCACGCACAAGCACATTGGAAAGGCTATGGGAAAGGAGAAGCTGACACTTATCGCAAGGGGAGCACACGCTGGGTGATCTTTCAGAAGATTTCCTTTTTCTAGCGATTTCGAATGATTGTTCATTCAATTGTAGCGGCCCAATAACACCTGCAAACGCACGGTTTGTTCGCCCCAAGTAGAGAGGCCCAAGGCCACCGAGTGTTTTTTTTCTCCAGCTTGGAAGACCTCACGCCACGGAACCGTACAGCAAAATGGTGGTCGCTGCCCAGTACATCTCGAGGACGGAGGTGGCACCATCTCCGTATAGTCGACTTAATGGCGGCATGAGAATACTGTTCGTACATGGATGGTTGGACGGATCAGTTGAGGCAAGCCGAGTCACATGACGCAGACGTCCACCAAATCCGTGTACAGCTTTTGTCGAGATCCAGTAGCCTCTGAACTTAGGGCATCTCCAGCCGTCCCCCCAGAGCCCCCCCAGGGGGCTTTTTTCGCGGCGAATAGCGCCGCTTCTTCACCACTCGGCCCCCCCAGCGGCCCAAATAGCGCCGTTTCGGCGCTATTTGGCGCCGCGGCACCCAGGCCGAACCCAGCCCGCTGGGTTCGGCCTGGGGGGGCGAAACTGCGCGGCCGCGCGTGCGGGCCAACGCTGTCAGTGACGCCCCGGGAAAACGCGGGAACAGAAAACCACCGCCCGTGACTTTCTTCTCGGCGCCCGCGCCGTCAAAGGCTGCCGAAGCCGGCCGGCCAGTGCATGCCAGTCAAAGTCCACCGGATTAATGGCGGGGGCGGCAGCGGCGACACGCGCGGCGCGGCGATTGGCCGGCCAGGCTATAAAAATGGCGCCCGCCCCCTCCCCGTACGCACAGTCTCGACTCTCTCCTCGCCGTTCTTTCCCCACCCTCGAACCTCGCCGCAATGGAGAACCTCTGGGACGCGTGGCCCGAGAACGACGACGTCGAGCTGCCACCAGCGCAGCAAGCGGCGCTGGAGCCGCAGGTGGTGGCGCCGGAGCCGGTGGCGCCGGAGCAGCCACCCGAGTACGACGAGGCGCGAGAAGCGCGGCGAGCCGCCCGCCACTGGAGACGCGAGGTGAGGAGGCAGCCAGTGTGGCCCGAGCAGCACGCCGGGCTGCACTCGTTCGAGACCTCGCAGAACGAGGAAGCGTACCGCGAGGTGCGCGGCGTCCTCGAGCAGGCCGCGGCGGCGGCGGAGGCGGCCGCCGTTCGTGCCTCCCTGGAGACGCACCAGCGGGAGCAGGCGGCGCGAGTGGTGCGCCGCCAGATGGCCCAGCGCGCTGCCTCGGTCGAGCAGGAGGGCATCATCGCCCTCTACGAGGCCGACCGGCAGGCTGCGCTGCAGAGTGAGCGGCGGCGCAACCGCCCGCCCTCCGAGCAGGCGCAACTGCACCGGCTGCGCCTACAGGCCCGAGCGGAGCGGGCGGAGCAACACCGTCTCGCCGCGGCGAGCCAGGACGAAGCCAGCCCCTCCAACCAGCACCGCCACGACGACGTCGCTGATGAAGACGACGATGCGTAGGCGTAGTGGCAGTCATCGAGTAGTTTAAATCTCCTATGTTTTTAGTTCAAATGTTTCGTAGTAGCTTAAATTCGCGCCGAATATGTACGCGTTTTCCGAATTTCAATAAAATTTCGACTAGTTTTTCAACTGCGTTTGTTTGGGCCGATTGTTGGGCTCGGGACGCGACTGGGAAACGCGCCCCCCCCAGGTTCCAGAATAGCGCCGTTTAGCGCCGCGGCGGCACCAAAACGGCGGCGTTTTGGGCCCTGGGGGGGCGCAACGGCTGGAGATGCCCTTAGCAACTGGAGTGGTTCATATTTCGTTTTGTTTCTTTTCCCGTGTGGGCTCTGCTTTATCAGACTATTGTTTTGTTATTTCGGTAATGAACCCGGCTCCATTACGTGAGGCGTATGGGAAAAAAAATCCATGTAACAGCATACAGCTTGAGCGTTCATTGACGATGTTCCCTTTTTCGATCTCTGTTTTCAAGTATGATGCTGGATTGCTGGGAGTGGAGATATTCGCGCAACCATACAACGGTCATAAGTATGTGTGTGGCTGCGTTCCACCAACGTGGAGTCAGCAAAACCAAACACACACTGACACGGTCACAGACAAAGACGCACCACGGCGTACAGGAGGCAACAGAGTCTGGCTAGAACAGTGTGATCCATGATTGGGGCTGCCGTCCTGCTCGTCTACTGCACAAATCGCTCGCATGATGCTCCCTAGATGCTCACTGCCTATGCTGCACTGTGGCTGCCCCAGTGCACATTCGGCAGGCACATTCTCAGGCAATGGGTATATGAAGGGGGCGATTATTTTTCAATCGATTTGGAAATTTTTTTAAAGTCATAGCAGTCTAATTATGATCTTCTTACCTCTGTTTGTATTTGTACAAATATTGGTGACCAGATTTGATGGTTTCTTTTTTCGAGGAACACAATACAAACGCCAACGCTCGTATACACACGCGTACACCCACCCCTATGAACGCACACACGCACGCCGTACCTCTATGAGCACCTCCGAGATAGGGACGGAGCTAGACTAATTCATGGGTATGCAATAAATACCCAATATTTTTCTTTAATCTAAAACAAGAAGTGATGCTTATGTGTATCTTATAACAAGGAAGGAAAAATTCTATATGCATCTTTGCCAATCTTTTTCGGATACAAATGGTGTTACACGAGTTTTCACAATATCTTCCCTTTGTTCTTTCTGAATTGAATGTGAGCCGGTGTGGGCGATCTCTCGCAATAGGCCGGCAACCTGTGTCGGCGATCCAATTGGACATGTCTGGCACAGTTGTCGGACACTCTATTGGGAGTGTCGGTTGAGATGGTCTTAGCCCGTCGTTGGTTCTACATGGTTTTCCATCCTTGTATTACATCAAAGCCAACAAGAAGATGTGTCGAGAGCTAAAAACAAGAACAAATGATCTTCAACTCCTAGAATATATAATCCTCGAACACTACTTGTCCGACGTCACATCCGAGAATAGTGCCCGAAAACTATTCTCCATCAAGATTCTATCAATGATTAACCCGACCCTGACCAGCTAATTCCTGAAGCCTTCTATTCACCCATATTATCTACTAAATAATATATACTACAAGTAAACTCATGTTGGAGAACACTACTTATGCGAGGAAGCCAATGCAAAAAACTACAAAAATGAAAGGGACAAGAGGAAGAGAACATGGAGAGTAGATATATTTTTTACACAAACAACACACCCCCCCCCCCCATGAGAGGCCTGCATTCCATTACTTTCACATAACGGAACAACCACCAACCGTCCACAAAGTTTTTGTTCGCCCCATTACAGCCACACCCACGGGTGAAAACGAAAAAAAGGTTAAAAAAAGCGGCTAGCGAAAGCAGAAACTAAACTTAACCAACAACAAGCTAGAGAGGCCCAAAAGGGGTCTAGCCAAGGCCACACGGCCTACGCAAACCGGTTGGTATGATGAGTTAGCCGAACGGTTGGTATATATGTCGAGAAAAAGATCAAAGGTTGGGCCTATATATAATGAGTTAGCAGAACGGTTGGTATAAGTCTATTGATAAGATTAAATTTGTTTTGTACATGTTTGATGCGACAGTGTGATCCATGATTGGGGCTGCCCTCCTGCTCGTCTATTGCACAAATGGCTCGCATGATGCTCCCCACACTACAGGAATGGCTCACTGTGCCGACGGCCAAAAACTGTGCCGACGGCCAAATGTCGGGCACCGTCGGCACAGGGGGTGAGAGCCCCAGCCTGCGCCAGAGGCCGTCGGCACGAATTTGGCCGTCGGCACAACACCAAGGAGGCCGACGGTGGCCCTCGGCACCAGTATAGCCGTCGGCACATCCTAGAAGAGGCCGACGGTGGCCTTCGGCATGACAAACGCCGTCGGCACACGTTACTGCGCCGTACTGCGCCGTCTGGCTGGCGCCTACCAGGTTCTATGCCGACGGCTTTGCCGTCTACACAGGTGATTATTTTTCTTTTTCTTATTTTCTGTATGCATGTGTATTTATTAGTTACTATCAATTGATAAAATTAATATGTTAATATTTTATGTTCAAAATATAGAAATTCACAACCGTTACCATGTATCGAGAGATCTAAGTCAATTTCATTTATTCATACTACACCGACACCACTATCGAGTGGGTTTCACCGGAGGGGGGGAACCGGAGCGTCTGGACCCCAACACTAGCAAGGTTGTGCCATAGCATGTTATTATAGGTGTGTTGTGTGCTTTTGATGGCAAAGATTTCACTCCGGGGTGTGGGCCGCTTCATCGGCATCCACTTCTCTCTCGTGAGTTTACACGCGCTTATAGGGTGAAACTCCCGTATCGGACGAAACGTCGTGAATCTTCCGAAGAGGTGGGTTCTACCTTGTTGTTTTATGTTTCTATGGCCTACCCTAACACAACCAAGCACATAGTTCCACAATGCTACCCCCTTTCGACGCCGTTACCGCGTGTTTCCGTATAAGTCCGGTATTTCTCCAGCGGGTCTAGGGTTTCACCGGAGGGGGGGCTCCGGGTCTTCTGGACCCCAACAAAAGCAAGTTTTTGCCATAGCATGTTATTATAGGTGTGTTGTGTGCTTTTGATGGCAAAGATTTCACTCCGGGGTGTGGGCCGCTTCACCAGCATCCACTTCTCTCTCGTGAGTTTACACGCGCTTATAGGGTGAAACTCCCGTATCGGACGAAACGTCGTGAATCTTCCGAAGAGGTGGGTTCTACCTTGTTTTTTTATGTTTCTATGGCCTACCCTAACACAACCAAGCACCTAGTTCCACAATGCTACCCCCTTTCGACGCCGTTACCGCGTGTTTCCGTATAAGTCCAGTATTTCTCCAGCGGGTCTAGGGTTTCACCGGAGGGGGGGGCTCCGGGTCTTCTGGACCCCAACACAAGCAAGTTTGTGCCATAGCATGTTATTATAGGTGTGTTGTGTGCTTTTGATGGCAAAGATTTCACTCCGGGGTGTGGGCCGCTTCACCGGCATCCACTTCTCTCTCGTGAGTTTACACGCGCTTATAGGGTGAAACTCCCGTATCGGACGAAACGTCGTGAATCTTCCGAAGAGGTGGGTTCTACCTTGTTGTTTTATGTTCCTATGGCCTACCCTAACACAACCAAGCACCTAGTTCCACAATGCTACCCCCTTTCGACGCCGTTACCGCGTGTTTCCGTATAAGTCCGGTATTTCTCCACCGGGTCTAGGGTTTCACCGGAGGGGGGCTCCGGGTCTTCTGGACCCCAACACAAGCAAGTTTGTGCCATAGCATGTTATTATAGGTGTGTTGTGTGATTTTGATGGCAAATATTTCACTCCGGGGTGTGGGCCGCTTCACCGGCATCCACTTCTCTCTCGTGAGTTTACACGCGCTTATAGGGTGAAACTCCCGTATCGGACGAAACGTCGTGAATCTTCCGAAGAGGTGGGTTCTACCTTGTTGTTTTATGTTCCTATGGCCTACCCTAACACAACCAAGCACCTAGTTCCACAATGCTACCCCCTTTCGACGCCGTTACCGCGTGTTTCCGTATAAGTCCGGTATTTCTCCAGCGGGTCTACGGTTTCACCGGAGGGGGGGCTCCGGGTCTTCTGGACCCCAACACAAGCAAGTTTGTGCTATAGCATGTTATTATAGGTGTGTTGTGTGCTTTTGATGGCAAAGATTTCACTCCGGGGTGTGGGCCGCTTCACCGGCATCCACTTCTCTCTCGTGAGTTTATACGCGCTTATAGGGTGAAACTCCCGTATCGGACGAAACGTCGTGAATCTTCCGAAGAGGTGGGTTCTACCTTGTTGTTTTATGTTCCTATGGCCTACCCCGTACACTAACGCGGTATCGATGGTAAGTTTTCAATCCATATTTCTTCAAAATATGACAAGTCTAAACCATCTTGGCAACACATGACATCTAAACCATCTTGCAGGCGATGGTGAGGTGGATGACCACCGGAGAGCGAGGAGCGCCTCCAGGAGAGCCTCCTGAAGCGCCAGGGCCGGTCCCGATATTCACATCGAGGGAAGAGTTTGCCCTCACATACTACGCAGAGACCCCGGTATGTGTTCTTTTCCACACGTCGATTACTGATTTACTTTGCCTCTAAAGTGTCTAACTTGTGCTCGAACATGTAGGGTACTGGAGCTTCGGAGAACACGGCTTTTGGCCGGGCTTCTCCTAGTGGCTCCCCGGGTTCGCGCCAGACAACGCCGATTCACGGCCGTGCTTCGGCCACTCCTGGTACCTCGCCTGGTGGCTCCGGAGCTGGTTCGACGGACGCGACACATGATCGTCCCGTTTTCACGAGGGGAGACTTGGGCTTCACCTCTTCTCCTCCGGACCGTCTGTAGCTAGCTAGCTAGGGATACTCTGGATCGATGTATGGATGTATGTGGATCGATGGATGCATGTGGATCGACGTATCACATTGAGCGATCTTTGTATGGATGTTTTGATTGTTAATAATGATGGTACTGAGCTTCTAGATGTTTCTGTTATATTGGATTATGATTTGTAATTTTGCTGTGAATTTTGGAACGAAAACAACACAAAAAAGGGGGAAAAAAAACCTGGGCAGAAGCTATGCCGACGGCAATGCCGTCGGCACAGGTCCTGCGCTGACCAAATGGTCACACCTGTGCCGTCGGCATAGCCCCTCCCAGGAACGCACCAGGTTGCGCCACGTGTCCCCATTGTGCCGACGGCGTTGCCGTCGGCACCGTTGCCTCCACCAGCCGCTCGTGGCCTGACAGCTCGGGCCCACTGTTAAACCAGGTGGGACCCACAAGTATAATGTGCCGACGGGGTTTTGGTGTGCCGACGGCCAGATGGGCTGAGCCGACGAGCGATACGCCGACGGCGCTGTGCCGACGGTCACCGTCGGCACAGGCTGTGCCGACGGGAATCGTTGTTGTGCCGACGGCTTCAGGCCGTCGGCGTATCACGCGTTTCCTGTAGTGCCAGATGCTCGCTACATATGGTGCACTGTGGGCTGCCCCGACTACCTTCTGGCTTAATTTTCAGCCGAGCCACAGGCCCAATCGCATTCTACTCCGAGCTCAGCACCAAACCGTCCCGCGCTCTCTCTCCGCCGGGTCGCCGAAGCGGCTCTGGGTCTGTGCTGCCGTCCAAGCGGAAGTCAGGCATGTGCGCTGCTCGGATAGCATGTTAATTACCGGATGGCGCGTTCCGTTTCGAACCCAAAAAAAAAGGTGACATGTCAATCATGCACGATCTACGTCTTTCTGATAATTCTTAATTCTACAAACCTGCAGTTTGGAATCTCAGAAAGGATGCAATCGAGACCTTGAAAAAAAGGATGCAATGGGCAAAATCTGAGAACTGAACATTTGCCCGCCTACCATGGCACTGCAAAAGGACGATGTATACAATTTGCAGTGATTTGATTCAACGTGGCGACGCAATGCTATTGCAACACCAAGACCCTTTCCCCACTCAGAAAACAACAAAACCCTTTTCTGATAAGGAAAGGAGGCCGAGACATGATTTTTTCTTTTGAAATTAAAATCCAGCCTCTGCATCGGATTGATGCACACGGCTATTTATTAAAAAGGAATATCCCAGTATTACAAAAAGCAATGAGACATGATAAAAGGGAATGAAACACCGCTTTTCGGCAGCAGGCACATTCTCAGGCCATAGGTACATGTATACGAAGGGGGTGATTAGTTTTCAATCGATTTGGAAAATAATATTTTGAAGTCATAGCAGTCTAATGATGATCTTCATACCTCCGTTTGTATTTGTAAAAATATTGGTGACCAGATTTGATGGTTTCTGGTGCCGACTTTTTTTTTATAATGGGCTTTATTACTTAAAAGGTTTAACTATTACACCGGCTTCTGCATAACAAGATGCACACAGCCGACAAACAAAAAACAAAGGTAGTGAAAAAGTAGCAACATATCCATTACAATCAAAGATGAATCAAAATGTCGCCTATGGAGCAGAGATCCGTAGATCAAGCGGTCACCCATGTGGGATAAAAATATCCTTCGCCACCTTTTCCAGCTGTGCACACGCCTCCGTAAAATGGTCTCGATACTCCGCCCACCGTAATGTGCACCACGAACGGGGAATACGTGTGCAACGGAATAGAACCTGCAAACGAGAGAAATTTTTATCATCAAAAATCTTATCATTCCTACACAGCCAGAGCGACCATATAACGGCAAGCGCTCCTACCCTGGAAATAGTTTTAAACCTTTTATCTGTTCCATTCAACCATTGCCAAAAATATTTGCAATGAATGTTGGCGGATATAGGTTCGAAGCCATTTGGATAGCTGACCATATAGAACACGCAAATACGCAATCGAAGAATAAGTGTCATATAGTCTCATCCTTAGAACAAGAAACACACTTTGTACTCACGTGCCAATTGCGCCTGACAAGATTATCTTTAGTTAAGATGACACCCTTACGAAGATACCAGGCAAATATTTTCATCTTCAAAGGTATCTTCATGTACCATATTTTCTTATTATTATCAACCGACACACTTGAGTGAAGCAATGTCTTAAACAAGGAATCCACCGAGAACTTTCCATTCTTAGTTAAACTTTATCGAAACTCATCGGTGCCTTGTGATAGTTGGATCAAACTCAATCTATCTAACAGAGCATTCCAAGATTGAAGTCTTGGTCCAATGACATCTCTCCTGAACATCACATTTGATGGATACGTTTGCATAACCGTGGCTAACGTATCCCCTTTATGACGGACAATATTGTATAAGGCCGTATACTGTTCTCGGAGGGTGGCATTTCCTAACCATTTATCCTCCTAAAACTGTATCTGAGATCCATCCTTAATGCTAAATAACCCATAGAGAAACAAATGCTTCTTAGTCGCCATTAGGCCAGCCCAAAAATGAGAATCACCTGGTTTCCAAATAACCTGTGATAGCGCCTTTGTGCCGATGTATTTTCTCTTAAGGAGTGTCTGCCAAACACCATTATTTGTAAGCAGTTTAAAAAGCCATTTACCTAGGAGAGCTAAGTTCTTAACCTGAAGGTCATGAATCCCTAGCCCTCCCTGATCTTTGGGTCGGCACACCACGTCCCATCTCGCCAGTCGATATTTTTTCTTTTCACTATCCCCTTGCCAAAAGAATCTCAATATGAAGTAATGTAACTTCTTCAAGACTCCTTTGGGTAACCGAAAAAAAGGATATCATATACAGTACCATGTTTGACAGGACTGAGTTTATGAGTACCAATCTTCCGCCTAGGGATAATAGTTTGCCCTTCCAACTTGCGAGCCTTTGCTACAGACGATCTTCAACATATTTCTATTCAGCATTGGCCAATCTCCAATAATGTATTGGAATTCCCAAATACTGTATAGGAAATTGACCTTGCTCACATCCAAAAAGTTCGGAATATTGGCCAATTGCTTCTTGGCCTTCGCCGAAGCAAAACAATTCACTTTTATTGATTTTTAAACCAGATAGTTGCTCAAATGTTGATAGAATTAACTTCAGATTCGTTGCTTTCTCTAGAGCATGTTGCATAAAAAGAATTATATCATCTGCATACTAAAGTATGGATAGTCCCCCATCGACTAGGTGAGGTACCAATCCTTCAATAAGACCGTTCTCTTTAGCTCGTTCAATCATGATCACTAACATATCAACCACAATATTAAAAAGTATGAGCGAAAATGGATCACCTTGCCTCAATCCCTTTTTTAGTCTGGAAGTATTTGCCGACGTGATCGTTGACCTTTACGGCAACACTACCACCAGACACAAAGTTATGAATCAAGGCACACCACTCCTCCGAGAAACCTTTCATTCTCAGAGTCTGTTGGAGGAACGACCAATTAACTTTATCATAGGCCTTTTCAAAGTCAATTTTGAAAAGTACACCATTTAGCTTCTTGGTATGCATCTCATGGACAGTCTCGTGTAAAACGACGACCCCGTCTAGGAAATTCCTACCTTGCATACAAGCAGTTTGAGTAGGTTTCACCCCATGATCTGCTACCGCATTGAGCCGAATGGTAGCCACTTTCTTAAAGATTTTGAAGCTAACATTTAGAAGGCAGATAGGTCTGTATTGTTATATCCTTTTGCTTCCAAAATTTTAGGCAACAAAACAATTTCCCCAAAGTTTAGCCGGAACAGATCCAGTTGACCCGCATGCAAGCAACCAAATAATTCGAGTAGGTCATCCTTGATGACATCCCAGAAATGTTGGTAGAACTATGCCGGAAAACCATCCGGACCTGGTGCCTTATTGTGTTCCATTAAAAAGATTGATATTAATTTCCTCTTCAGTGAATGGAGCATTAAGGAATGTATTCTCTTCGGTGGATACTTGTGGGGTATCCTCTGTTCGCGACTCATCCATGGACACAGAAGTATCTATCGGAGTCCCAAACAGACCTTTACACTAGTAGGAAATAGGCTACCAGTGACGAACCATTTTCAGCTACCGCTGGCGAACATGTGTTCGCCATCGGTACCACGCCAGTGGTAGCAGGTTACCGCTGGCGAACATCACTTCGCCAGCGGTAGTACATGTTACCGCTGGCGAACAAAGCCTTGTTCGCCAGCGCTATGTTCGCCAGCGGTAGCTCCCTCTATTCGCCAGCGGTACTGGTTCGCCAGCGATAGAAGCCTACTTCGCCAGTGGTACTGTTCGCCAGCGGTATGTAATTTGTTCGCCAGTGGTAAGTTTCCCAGGTTTATATTTTTATTATTTTTTTTGTATAACAGTTTGTATATTCTGATATTATACTATACAGGTCCAAATACATTCAAATTCTGTAATTTATAAACTTCACACATATAAATCACTGTTAGATACATATGCATCCATCCATAACGAATTTAACACATCGATAACGAAATTAACACATCGATACATATGCATCCATATCCAATTCTCATAAGTACGAATACAACACATTGATCTCAATAACACGTTTATGTCGGAAGATTTCGAACCCAATATATAGCCATCTAATTAGTTCAACGATTACAAAGGTATGACGACATCTATACAACGTACGCGCGATATAGGGATCAATCGCAAAGAAGACTAGATATACGGTCCGCCTCCGCTTTAGCTTCCGCCTCCGCTTGCGATCTTTCGCTAGGGCCAGCGCGCCGTCCACTTCTTCATCTCTCTGTAGACCAAGATAAAAGCATTAGACCGGCAAAGGAAATCACAAGTTCTTATTAGGAGCAATTCGTAACGAATCGAATACATACCGTCGATCATTTCTTCCTCGATGTTGTGATCTTCTGTTTCTTCTCCGGCGGGAACGGAAGAGCACCTTCTAACGAGTTGAATGGTCTCTCGTCAGTCTGCTCTAGCACACATTGTCGCAACTCATTGTTAGATGGTGGGGTGTTCCAGTGGAAGGTAGATCCTGCAGTTACTACATCCTTATAGATGATTGTGCAGAGCTTGCGCTGGATGCGACCAAAGTTTTGTCTGTACTCAGCATCAGACCATTCCACGATGCTGCGAGACCATTTGTCCACAGCAGACATGTATTGCAGACTATGTTGGTCCTTCACGATCTCCGTCATGTGTTGGATGAGGTACCATGCCTCCGTTTGGCCGCCTGGCGCCTGCTTGGGGCAGGGAAACTCTATTCTGTGTCTGAACACATATTTGCCTTGAATTTGTTTCTTCCTGTCGCAGAATCCTTCCCCCCTGATGTAGCCATCCATAGCATCATTGAGAACAGACTTGATGAGGGTGTAGTTCTTCTCCTTCATCGTACTCCCGGAGTCGAGATATACTGCGTGCGCGTCTCTCGGGTAGAGCATGATGAGGGTGCCGTATTTGTTTCTGCGCAAAACAGGAGAGTCCATATATATAATCCTCAAAAATTGTATATGCGCAAACTTATGTAAAGATGGGAAATATAACTTACTCAGGAAAGTAGGGCACGAGGGTGATCCTCTTGTTCATATGGTTAGTGAGCAACACTTGTTCGAGGTACTTTGTCGCTTTTGCCCTACCCCTGGGGTTGTTCAAGTACATGTCGTGCATGTAGTAGGGGTCTGCTAGCCCGATGTTTTTGACATTCTCTACGGATAGCTGATGCGCCAAGCTGAGCGTAAACAGACGGACGATTGACGAGTGGAGTGATTTCATGTGGAACATCCGGAAAATGTCGTCAAATCTAATGATGATCTTGTTTGCGTTGCCTTCAGTGACAAATCTCGCCGTAGATGGCACCTTTGCGACCAAAACCGGCAGCGTTGGATTTTTCTCTTTCAGAAGCATCTCCTCCATATATAGTACACCGTCATGGACGCTACGCATATCACCTGACAGCAATGCGACCAACCTCGGCGGAAGCATCGGTTTGCCCAACTGATGGATCTGATGCCAGTCGGTTATGGGTATCCTGTCCAATACACGTCCTGTCTGCGGCTTAGACTTGGTCCCCTCCACCGGTTGGCTCATCGATGCAACGGCAGAACTCTTCTTAGTTCTTTTCCGTGTCGTCTTCTTAGGCTGACTCTTATGAAATACATCCGCTACCGCCTCTTTGAGGGCATCCTGGCTGATGACTTCTTGCTCGGGGACTGCCGGCTCTTGAGAAGAGAAAAGACGCTTTGTGCATCGATATTTATCCGCTTCCTCCGCTGGCAAGAGAAGTTGATCAAGATCATCCAGGCCGGGCGCCCCCTCGCAAGGATCGTCGACGAGGTAGTCATTCGGGTTCTCATCTTCGTCGCCGTCGTGCTGCACGGACTTTGCAGGTGAGAAATCCTTGTGTTGGCTGGGGTGCCCCGACCCCTGGACCGGTGTTGGAGTGTTGGCAGGAGTACTTTCCAAACGAATTAGTGATTTCGGCCAGGTCAATGGCCAAACCAAGCATTGCTCCAGGTTCAACTCGCTGTCGGCTGCGGGTGGTTGGTTCGGAGGATCGAGAGCACCGCAACCAGGGAGCACCCGACTTAATGTCACTCTGAACACGTCCTCGGGCATACGAACGCCGTGGGATACGCGGTTCAGAGGTGTGATGATTTTTCCTTTGGCGACGTCCTTTAACTCGCCGTTCACATTAAGGAGCAATGTGCATCCCGTCTCGTCGGCCTGCGAAACGTCGCGCGATCGTTGTTAGAGACTGATGCCGTCACGAATCAAGTAATAATATATAATTAAGCAGTGCACGTTGAATTACCGTGAGGGCATTGAGCTCGGACAAGGGGGATGGACCGCTAAGTGTCGGCGGCGGCGTTGAAGAGATGTGGCGGGGCGGCGACGGATCTTTGCGACCCTCCGGTTAAGGGTTGGGGGCCGGCTCGTTCCGCGCAGCAGACGCCACGACGGGGGCCGTGTTCTGCGGCGCCACGACGGGGGCCACGTTCTGCGGCGCCACGACGGGGGCCACGTTCTGCGGCGCTAGCTGCACCATTTGGGCTATGTTTATCTGCGGGAGCGGCCCTTGTCCTCCACCTAGCATCCACGGCGCTAAGGACTGAGCGACGGTCGAACAGATGGTAGGGAGGAGCTCATTGAGCCTCTCGTTCACAAGCTCGTCGACCGTCTTCTCCGGGCCCTTGTTCCGCTCCTTACGCTTTTCCTTGGTGTCGGGGTAGTAGTGCGCATGCCGATGACCCTTTCCGAGGCCATGCACATGGCCACGATGCGGCTTCTTGTCAAGGGGCACTCCCTTCATCGCGTTAAGCGCCCTAATGAAAGGGGTGTCATACGGGTCCTTGTTCGTCGTCGCCGAGGACCCCCCGTCAGATTGAGATAGGCGTTCTTTTTCTTCTTCCTCGAGATACTTATTCTCGAGTAGCTTGACCTTCTCGTTCAACACAAGATCGCCGGGCTTTTTGGGATCTTCCCTATAATGGGCCCTGACAAAATTTCTCACCTGCGGGTCGGTGATCTTGTCAAACGGGTTCGGCCCATCTCTCTTCGAATCCTCCTTTTCCCATACTTTCTGCTTCCCAAGGTAACCCCGGCTTCCGAGATTGTGAGGGCCAATGTTCTTTTTTCGCTGTTCTTTCCCCCATTTAGTCAGCGCAATCCTTTCCGGTTTGAGTTCGTCGATCTTGAATTGGGCCAAGTCTTCCTCGGAAATGGAGGGCCACATCTTATGGATCTCATCAAAATCCTTACCCTTCGCAAGCATCTCCCGCAAACTGGATCTCCAAGTCGTAAACGCCTTGGCGAACTTTCCCAGTGCTAAGGAGTTGACCAGATTCTTCTTCAGGTCCTGGTTGTCGTAAGGATCCGGGAATTTGTACCTTGTGTGCAGCTTCTCAATCAGCAGGGCGGCATTAGCCTTGTTTTCTTTAGCTCTGAGGTGCTCCATATTAACGTTGCCGAAGTCTCGAGCTATGCAGCCTATCTGGTTTCCATAGCCCTTGGCATAACTCTCCGGCTCGAGGGGAGCACCGCTCTTGGGGTCCACTTCCGTGAACTCTTCCCGCATGGTGGCGAGCATGTTGTGCCGCCTCTCTTTGCGCCTAGCCGCCGCCTCGCTACCGGAGGCGGTATCCCCGGTGCCACTACCGGTTTGATCACCTTCTGCGCCCGATGTATCGTTGTGTGGCTCTAGCTCCTGGCGAACGGTTTCGTCCATCTCGTCGTCTGCATCGTCGCCCTCCATCTCTAGATCCGGGTGCGGATCTACGGGTCCGCCTCCGGCGCTTAGCATAGAAAGCCACGCATCGTCGTTGTCTCCGCCGTGTCCGAGACCAGAACCACCCGCCTCGTCGTTGTGAGCCATATCTAAGGAAGGAGAGAAAACCCGAAATAAGTTCAACAAATCCTACAATTTAGACGATGTATACCCCATATGAGTCCAAATTTCTCGGACACTCTAAGTTGTGTTTTTTTTGGCAAAGATCATGCCAAAATTCACGGAAAATTTCGGCATGACCTTTGCTAAAAATATCACAAATGGAGTACCCAAATTTGCCGGAACGGAAATTAATCAACATTCCGGCAAATAGGGACTCACTTGGGGTACCTGCACATAAAAACCCACCCCTCATATTATCATCGTCATCCACACGAAGGTGGGCACATATCCACACGACCACACACCATCTCCGCCATCCATCACCACCATCCATCACCACCATCCATACACCACCATCCATAACCACCAACCATACACCACCATCCATAACCACCAACCATCACCAACCACCAAAAACCATTGAGATATCCAGATTCATATTTAGATATCAAGACAGGACATGCATATAAATTGCTAACAGAAACATGATTACTGCTAGCCATTATCAAAATGAAACAGGATTACAGCTAGCAAAATACATGGATCAGGCAGAGTAACCAAGCTATCTAGCACAAAGTGCTACAGAATTATAAAATTCAGCTAAGCAGGCTTGCTACCATCAGGATTCAGCCCAGCAAAACAATTGCAGCCAGGTTTTAACTAACAAGATAGTCAGGTTTTAACTAACAACAATTGCAGCCATCAAGTTGATACAGGCAGCCATCAAATGGTAAGATACAGTACTCATGTTAGAGTTTAGGTACAGACAACTGCGAGCATTCATCAAGTGTAGATACAGGCAGCTAGATAGAAACATTCTTTCAGTACCAACATGGGAAAAGCAATTGAACAAGTAGTTGTGCCCACATAGGTATTACAGAGCACCAATAGCAGAGGAACAAGCCCCAGGCTTATTTAAACTTGGGCCTCAGGCTTTGCATCACTGGCTAGGGGCTTAATCAACAGGGAAGCAACTGTTCTTATCAGATAAAAATTGTTTAGGGGCAAATCAAGTCAAGTATCTGCTCTTAATTAAAGAAAGGCCTCAGGCTATGCATCATGGGCTTGGGGCAAAGGAAACAAGTGGAAATATCTGTTCTTAATTCAGTAGTATCAAAGAAGGAAAAAATATCAAAAGTAGTGCTCTGTTCTTATCAGCTGATACCAAGAAATAGGATAGAGAGGTTTATAGCAAAGGAATTTTGAGATAAAGCAATAGCTAGTGCACTGGTTTATGCCACACACACACACAGAACCAAGAGAATCATGAAGTGAAAACAAATAGATAGATGCAAGTATTAAGGGCATATTCTCTGAATAAAATTCAGAGTAACACCTCTCAATCATCTAGCACATCCACAGAACACTAGGAATTGTATACTTAGTAATAAGAATAGCTATCCAATAACCAGGAATCCATCATTTGGAGCCAACCCTAGGTGTATCAGTACACCATAACCACATGGGGAGTAACCTCAAAATAATTTTCCACCAACAGCATCACTCCATCACCAATATCATCTCACAGCACATAGCAACAGAGAATTAATTTAGGGCACAATAAAATTCCTATCCAACACAGATCATAGCCTGGATTTCAAGCATCACACATCAAGTAAATTAAGGGTAAATCCATTGCTGGCTAACCACATTATCGAACCAATAGCACCCAAATCCAAGAACATGGACATTTAAACTGCTAGTACACACACACACACAGACAGTCTTCTACTTGTTAGCAGCAGCAGCATGTAGCACACAAAGTACAAATGGAAACTACCTTCTACTTGTTAGCAGCAGCATGTAGCACACTCTTTCTACCACTATGTCAACATAATCATGCATTAACAGGAATCAGGTCTTAGGGGCATCACTCCTTTTACTTGTTCCAGAATTCACAAAGTTGTACTACAATACCATGCGTACTGTGAAGCACAAGGATATGTGACTGTGTAAGTTTCAGATTCCAGAATACAAGTGCTAGTGTTAGATGGATTCAACATTCCAGAATACAAGTGCTAGTGCTAGTGTTAGATGGATAAAATCTTGAGGATGGACGCCACCAATGTCACTCATAGCCGTTTGCTTTGAATAATCATCCACCTGTATGTGGGCTAGGTTGTTAGTTGTGATGTGCTCATCCCTGATTTTTTCTTTGAATTTGGTGGTTCCGAGGCGGTTTTAAAATTGTATCTGTATTGTAAACTAAGTGGCGAGTTGCAGTGTTTGATCTGCATCTCGGGTTTGTTACGGTTCGAATTACAAATTTTCCTAAGAATGTTCTCTCTTAGCCGGCTATGGTTTTCTATATTGTCGAATCAGACTAGTGCTTGTTTTCACATGATGCATTGCTGAGGTGTTGCCTAGCCTGTGCAGAAATCAACCACTTGATTCGTCTACCGCTGACATAGAAGTCAACCAGTTGCTTTACTGTTTTTTTTAAGAATTGTTTTTTTTAGAGAATTGTTGCTTTGCTGTTAGTTCTCATTTTGCACAAGTTATGCTTCCAGCAGAATATGAGATGATCCAAACCTTTTCACTTTTTTGTCTTGATTGTCTATAAGATGTTGTGCTTGATTTGTACAGTGACCTCCACAACTCTTTTTTTGAGAAATGACCTCCACAACTCTGCTAGCTGGCACAGTCCTGAACTTAACACAAAATATGTTTAGGTAGGCATACTCCTTGCATGTCCAGCTGTTCGAATTACATTTTTTTTCTAAATATTTGGATGAACATTCCGGTAGCATCTTCCACTGTAGCGTACATGAAAGAAATACTGGTAACTTGCTGAGATCAAGACTTCATAGTTCGAAAACTCATTTCATATGGTAATTTTTGGAACGCATTAATTCCATGGGCAGCAAGATCATCAGGCAGAAATTTATTCCTAAACAGATTACTAATGAGTACGTGCTTAAATATCTTAAAAGTAGACTAACCAAGTGCAATTCGCTCTTGAAAAGATACCCAAGGAACCAAACATCAAAAAAGTAAATCATAGACAAAAAAATAAAAGAAAAACATTACCTGTTGTTCTTGCAGAACAATGGTCGAACACCTGCCGTGCAGGGCAGAAGAGAGGGCAGCAGCAGCCTACAAGTGGCAGCTCCGCCGCAGGGGAGGCGTGCGGGAGCTGCAGGGAGGTGGCCGGAGACGACCTGGGCTAGAGGTGGCCGGAGAAGGGCAGAGGATGGTCGGCGGCGAGCGAGGGCTGGGAGGTGGCCGTGAGTGAGCGGGGCAGTGGCTGGAGGAAGAAGAGAGGAGAGAGAGGAGGGGCAGTGCGCGCAGGGGGGACGTCGACGTCCGGCGAGGTGGCGCAGACGGACGGAGGCGAGGGGAGGCAGATGGACGGAGGCGAGGGGCGGCGATCGTCGGCGTTCTCTGTCAGTTGCACGCGATCGATCGAGAGGGGCGCGAAAACGGCTAAGTGTTGAGGATGTACAGAGACAGTAAGGGTCCGCCTGTAAGTGGCACACAGGTGGGGCGTAGCGCTGGCGAACAGAGCAGCTGGTTCGCCAGCGCTAAGTTACCGCTGGCGAACAATCCATGTTCGCCAGCGGTAACTTAGCGCTGGCGAACCAGCTGCTCTGTTGCCCAGCGCTACCCTTTTTATTTACTGCATTTAAATAATACATGCATTTAAATAATATGTTTATTAATATACATGCATTTAAATAATATGTACTGCATTTAAATAATACATGCATTTAAATAATATGTTTATTTGAATAATACATGCATTTAAATAATATGTTTATTTAAATAATACATGCATTTAAATTATTCAAAGACACATTTCATTAATTCAAACACATTACAAATTAATTTCAAACACATTACAAATAATAATGTTTTTTTTGTTTTCTTTATTTGTTTAAATTATTCAAAGACATTTAATTTATAATAATTCAAACACATTACTTTCAAACACATTACAAATAATAATGTTTTTTTTGTTTTCTTTATTTGTTTAAATTATTCAAAGACATTTAATTTCTATAATAATTTAAACACATTACAAATTAATTTCAAACACATTACAAATAATAATGTTTTTTTGTTTTTCATTATTCCCTTTATGTTTTCAATTATTCCCTTTATGTTTTCAATTGTTTTCCAATATTTCCTTCTTGTTTTCTCTTTTCATTATTTTGGTTTTAGTTGTTTTCTATTGTTTTTTCTTTATGTGTTCTATTGTTTTCCGTTGTTTTCTTCTTGTTTAATTTCTATTTGTTTCCTTTATGTTTCAAATAATATAAGTCCACACATTTGAAATACAGAACAAGGTACATTAAATTTATAATAAGTGCACATCGATATCAGACCCCATGCATATACATAGTTTCGTCGCATACAATTGGCAGAAAAATATATACATAGTTTCTCATCAGTGTTTGATTTTTTTGCCTTTTTTGGTCGCAGTTGCATAATTTAACCCCACATTATGACTTCTTCTTCTGAATGGAAGACCATGCCTAGGTAGCGTAGTTCTGCTTCTTCTTGTTGTGTATGTTGCATGACTATCATCATCATCTTCTTGATCATCGTCAATATTTGGGTCGCCGAACGTGTCGAACTCGTCCTCGTCAACGACTCCATCCATTCCGATGATATTTCTTTTCCCTCTCCTCACGACAACACGGCTAGGCCTTGCGGGGTCTGTTATGAAGAAGCATTGGGACACATGCTTAGCCAATACCCATGGCTCATTTTGCGCTGTGACATTCGCGCTTGATGAGGTTCCGGCTTCGGGAATAACCATGGTTGTAAAGTATTGGTCTTCTTTTCTGACGGTCGACATCCTAGCCCATCTGACGCGGAACATAGGCACCTTCTCTCCAGAGTAGTTAAGCTCCCATATCTCCTCGATCCTTCCGTAGTATCTTAACTTTTTGTCACCGGTGTAGGATTCCATCGTTACCCCTGAGTTTTGATAATCGGAAGTTTTGTCTTTCTCCTCTGTGTAGAAAGTGAACCCGTTGATATCATATGCTTGAAACGTCGCTAGGTTGGGAGCTGGGCCATGTGCCAAGGCGTACAATAGTTTATTTTTCGCACAATCCCTTGGCGGTGGATTAGCGACGATCACATCTTTAAACCAACGCAAGAAAGTGGAGTTATGCTCTCTGATTATTTCTCCTTCGGTCCTCCGCTTGCCTTGTTCACTGTACTTTTTCATAATCGAGCTCTTGTGTTTTTCCACCCAAGTATCGACCATGTCAATGTGTTGGAGAGCTACTAAGTTTGCCCTGTTAAAGTCGGTGCGTCGACAAGCCCGATCCACATGCACTTCTCTACGTCCATTTTTGTGACCTACTCCATCGAGCTTGCCAATGTGCTTGTTTCTGGGCAGACCAACTGGGTCCTCCACGTCCATATGATTCGTGCAGAAAGAGATGCACTCTTCGGTGAGAAAGCCCTGAACGATGCTTCCGTCCGGACGAGCTCTGTTGCGAACATATCCTTTGATGATCCCATTCATCCTTTCAAACGACATCATGTTGTGCAGGAACAACGGCCCGAGATGGATGATATCGTCCATGATATGGACCAACAGATGAACACATATGTCAAAGAATGATGGTGGAAAGTACATCTCAAGCTCGCATAGTATCACGACAATCTCTTCCTGTAGCCTCGAGATCTGCTTCCCCGTGATCGACTTTCGAGATATAACGTCTAAGAAGTTACAGAGGCCAAACAAGGTTTCCCGGACGTGTTTGTCCATTATTCCGCGGATCGCAACCGGAAGTATCTGCGTCATCATCACGTAACAGTCATGAGACTTCATCCCGCTAAACTTTTGTTTCTGCGCGTCGAGGAATCTGCTTATTAGCCCTGAGTAACCGCTAGGGACTTTGACTCCGAGAAGGCACATCATCAGTTTTGTGATCTCGTCCGGACTAAGAGTGAAGCAGGAGGGGGGCAGTAATAGTCATTCCTCTTAACCCTTTTGGCCTTGCGACCATCCGTCTCCTCATCACACGATTGATCGCCGTCGTCATCATCCGGGCGTCCCCCCTGAAGATCTACCCTAATACCAAAATATTTCAGGTCGTTTCTTGCTTTCACCCCGTCTTTGGTCCTCTCCGGCATGTTGAGCAGCGTGCCAAACAAACTTTCAAACACATTCTTCGTGATATGCATCAGATCAAGGCAGTGAGGCGTATCGAGAATGGGCCAGTATGGCAAGTCCCAAAACACCGACCTCGTCTTCCATACATCCAGAAGCGGTTTTGGCGCCTTTTGCTTCTTTCCCGGCTCTTTGCATTCCTTCCAATCATTCAGCAAATTGTAGATTTCTTCGCCGCACCTCTTACGTGGAGGTCCACGGAGCTCATCCTCACCGTTAAAAAGGTCTCCTCGCCTTCTCCACGGGTCTTTGTTGGGTAGCCACCTTCGATGGCCAACGAAAACTGTTTTCGAAGACCCAGGATCTTTCGGAAGTTGCATAAACGTGGGGTCATCCATGCACCTCACGCAACCGTTATGTCCGTGGCACACCTGGCCCGCCACATATCCGTAGCCGAGTAGGTCGTGAACCGTACAGAGTAAGACAGCTCTCATTGGGAAATATTGTTCACCGAAGGCGTCCCATGTGTTCACCCCTTCCTCGGCCCATAGCGTGTCCAGCTCATCTTTAAGCAGCTTCAGGTATAGATTGATGTCGTTGCCTGGTTGTTTCGGCCCTTGAATTAGCATACTCATGTGAATATACTTCCTCTTCATGCACAACCAGTGTGGGATGTTGTACATCCATACAAACACGGGCCAGGTGCTATGGGTGCTGCTCTGGTTGCCAAACGGATTGAGTCCGTCGGTGCTCACACCCAACCTGATGTTCCTTGCCTCCGCCCCGAACGTTGGATATTCACAGTCAATTGCTTTCCATTGACTTGCATCTGAAGGATGTGTCAGAATTACTTTTACACTCCGATTTGGATCTTTCAAAACTTTATTCCTCCTTTTCGCGTGCCAGCGCATGAGCTCTGCTTCCTTGCGGTCCGCGAAATACCGTTGCAGAAGGGGAATGAGCGGAAAGTACCACACAACTTTCCGAGGAGCTTTCTTCTTCCCTTTCTTGTATCGAGCGGCGCTACAAACTGGACAAATGGTTTTGTTCGCGTCCTCTTTCCGATAAATGTAGCAATTGTTGATGCACACATGGTATTTTTCGTGAGGTAAATCAAAGGGGCACACGACTTTCTTGGCCTCGTCGCAACTTTTAGGACAGGTGTTGCCCTCTGGAAGGACATCGTGCCAGTATTGCAGGCTTGCATCGACGCTTATGTCGCTCCATTTGTATCTCGCCTTCATCTGCAGAACATCGAGGGCCACTCTCAGGCGGGACTCTCCCGAACCGCAGCCTGCATACAACGGTGTCTTCGAGTCTATCTCTAGTTGCCCAGCTTCGATTGCTCTCTAGCAGCAGATATCGAGTTAGTCGTCTTTCTCAAAAGCAGTTCTTTCAGACGAGGGTCACGCACAACTTCCGTTAGGGGTGTCCCTGTGTCCTCGTGGTCTTCTTCCACGTCTTGTTCAACATCTTCTCCATGATCATGTGCGGGGTCATGAGGCTGATCTTGGTCCTGCTGTAGTTGGTCCTGCTGTAGTTCTAGTCGATCGTTGCTATTGTCCTGTTGCACATCATTTCCTACCGCCGCCGCCCCATGGACTTCATCATCTTCATCATCACTTACCCACTGACTGTTATACCCATCCATCAAACCATACCTTAGGAGGTGACTGAGCAAGTCTCCGGTAAAGGGATTGAGCAAGCCCCCTAGTTTGCACTTTCGACATGGACATCGTATCTCCTTGCGGCCATTTTGTAACATGTCTTCTGTCGCGTGTCTCAAGTAACTATTCACGACACGTTCACTCTTAACGACCATCATTATATGTCGCCTGCACGAGAGCGCGCCGATATATATAATTAATATTAGAACCAAACATAATATATATATATATATATATATTTCGATATTCACGAAAAAAATCGGCATGACCTTCCTACAAATTGGAGGTTAGAGGGAGTGCCAAACTTTGCCGAGACGGAAATGAATCAACATTCCGGCAAAGTGGCAACTCATTTTCGTATCAAAAATTTCACTTCATGTCGTATTCACGAAAAAATTCGGCATGACCTTCCTACAAATAGGAGGTTATTAGGGAGTGCCAAACTATGCCGAGACGGAAATGAATCAACATTCCGGCGATAGTTGGCTACTCAATTTCATTCCACAACAAATTGCGCACACATGCATTTATCGTCTCCATCACACGACCATTGTTGAATCCGGTGAAATTTCACACATATTGCATATCGCGTGCATCCGGACAAAATTTATATACAAACTCATTTAATTATATATTATCATTCATCCCACCTCAAATGAATAGATGGCTACACGATGATATCCGGAGAATTTTGGAGCTTTGGAGAGAAAGGGGGTAATTCTAGATCTAGATGGCTAGGGAGGGAAAATTTTGGGTAGAAATGGTGTTAGGAGGGAGATAAACATATATATACCAACTAAAATAAATTTAGTTGGTTCAAAATAGAGTAGGAGGGTGGAGAAATAGGCATAATTTCGAGCTAGAGAGAGAAGAGGGGACAAGGGTGAAGAAGGGAGAGTGGAGGGGAAAGTGGGTGGTGGGGGTACCACTTATGGCAGATCTGCCAGAATACCGCTGGCGAACAGGTGTTGTTGTTCGCCAGCGCTAACATGCGTCCTGGGCCCACATGTTACCGCTGGCGAACAACAACACCTGTTCGCCAGCGGTATTGAGCGTAGCGCTGGCGAACCCCAAGCCCTGTTCGCCAGCGGTAAAATCAGGCAGCGGTTGTAGCGCGCGCAGGTGGGGCCCAGCCTTAGCGCTGGCAAACCAGATGGAATGTTCGCCAGCGGTAGTATTAATAGCGCTGGCGAACAGATGTTTCTGTTCGCCAGTGCTGTTAGCGCTGGGCAACAGAAATTCTTGTTGGCCAGCAGTATGCTGGTGGCTATAAGCCATTCCCTACTAGTGTTATAAAACTTTGTTATATAGGCCTTGAGCTGATCCTGCCCTTCGATCAGGCCTTCATCCTAAATAAGAGAATGAATCCGCTTTTTTCTATGTCGCCCATTAGCAACATTATGAAAATATCGCGTATTCGAATCTCCTTCCAAAATAAATTTAGCCTTTGATCTTTGGTACCATTTGATCTCTTCCTCTCGTAGCAAAGAGGCTACTTTCGCATTAGATTGGCTTTTTAGCTCAATTTTCTGCGGAGTCAGTAGCCTTATTTCTTCAATGATGTCGAGTTCATCAATAATGGAACACATGCGCTCTTTCTCTTTTTTTTTTAAATACGAAGAATGTGTCTAGCCCAACCACGAAGATGTCTGCGCACATTGTGCATCTTAATGTTCCATCTTACGATTGGGTTGTTCCCAGTCACTGGTTTAGCCCATACATTTTTAACCAGTTCATCAAAACCATCCCGCAGCAACCATCCCAATTCAAACTTGAACTGGGGTTGGGCAGGTGGATTCAACGTACCGGTAGAAAGTAGAATGGGTGCATGATCCGATAGAGACTCGATACGTTCAAGAGCTCGTACTGTGACCAATGGGTATTTATTTTTCCAATCAGTTCTCATGAGTACTCGATCAAGTTTTTCGTATGTAGGCTCTGGGAGACTATTAGCCCAATTGAACTGTCTCCCAGTCATATGAACCGCTCTCAAATCTAAACTGTCAATGACAGCGTTAAATAAGAAAGGTCAATGTCTATCAAACCTTCCTTTGCTTTTCTCATGTGGAAATCTTAGCATATTAAAATCCCCACCTATAAAAATAGGATACTATTTGTCATTAGCCAGATTCACCAACTCGCGAAGGAAATCTGCTTTATGTTCTTCTTGGGCAGCACCGTACACGGCAACCAAACTCCATATGAAATTATCAGCTCGGTTCCAGATATGTGCTTTAATATGAAAGTCACCATCCGTCACTGCCAATATATCCATAGAGTCTGATGTAACGCCAAGCAAAATGCCACCAGATCTTCCACGTGGAGGAGTAGAATGCCAAGTGAAGTCTACGCCTCCCAAAAGGCGGTCCAACACACTCGGCGTAAAATCCCTTCTACTCGTTTCCGAAATAAAAAAAACTCCAACCTATGGCCCCGCACATAGTGAGCAATATTTAAATGTTTAGCCAAGTCACCAAGACCTCTACTATTAGTGAAAATGCCGTTCATTGGAAAACAGTTGGAATTTTAGAGCCTTTATCATTTTACGAGCTAACTTATTTTGTTTGTCCTCGGTAGACTTGGATTTACGGCCAGAAGCATACAGATCATTCAAAGATCCTAGCCCATCCTCATCCATATCCACCTCCGTCACCTCACCCACCAAATGTCATTGAAGCTATCCATCAATAGTGGCATTCGCTTCCTCATCATCTATGGGTTAGGTGATCGGCTTAGAAGAGCACATGGTGATACCCGAAGGCGATCATACTCCACGTGTTTCAAAGCATTAGCCGAGACAGTTATTTCATCCTCATTTCTACCAATAGTCACTCCTATATTAGCTAAACTAGAAGATAACTTAGAAGTTGAAAACGATAAAAACAAGTTGTGAACCGTAGACATACCCGCGGTAGAAGGAGAAAACATCGCCGCCTTACGGCGCATCGCTTTAGAAAGCGCATCCTCATCCGTAGACGACGAGCCATCCGATGCTATAGGGTGTCGAGCAGTACGACGAATCTCTGCGTGCGTCTCTGTAGCCCTCGGCACTATGGAAGGGGGTGGCGGTGAAGTAGATGCCCCCTCGACCACAGTTGTAGCCTTCGTAGTAGCAGAATCCACTGCCACCGCGGTGGTCATAGGATAGCTCCGGGCCAGCGAGCCCACCAGCTTGGCCACGCCCCCCGACTGGGCCGAGCCCATGCCAGCGAGCGTCGGCGTGGTGGCGTCCTCCACTCGCGAAGCGCCCCGAGCAACACCATCCGCTGGGCCTTTAGAGGCCCGCGCACCATCAAAATCCTGAACGGACCTTAGCTGCTCGACGCTCGGCGCGGCAACGGAGACATCCACCTCGACGCTCGGTGCGGACCGGGCCGCACCGTCTGCTGTGTCCTGCATAGCCCGCGTCCCAGCTGGGCTCGAAGCTGGCCGTGCCAGAGCGGAGCTAAGATGCTCAACGCTCGACGCGGCACCCGTGCCCTTTGCCGCAGTCCGGCCTGACACCGGCGTGCGCCCCTCCCGCTGCAGCGCGACTTCACTGACAGCAGCACCGGACACCGGCACATCCACCATACCCACAGACTCGTCGAAACTCCTCAACAGCCCGGTGCTAGTAACCCTCAAGTTGAGCTGCCCAGGAACGAGAAGAGAGTTGTTCAGAACCACATCCGTCACAGAACAACCCCCCGATAAATTGAATTGACTGACAATCTCCTTTCCCATTGGGGTTTTCGGAATAGGATTCAAGCGAGTGACAACAACATCTCTTAACAGAACCGCTAAAGACGTCCCCTGCTGTTGCGCAGAACTATCCCTTGGCCTCGGGTCAATTACCATATTGTCAACACCAGAAGAACCCTGTATAGATGGCTCTCCATTCCGCTGCTGGCCAGAAGAATCCCCCTCCTCCATACCTCTATCCTCTGAGTCTCCTCTATGATCCCACATGAATGGTATAAAGTCTGGTTCCGGCATGTAGTCTGCCAGTTCTGGCCTGTAAGTAAATGCATACCCCTTCAGCGACAAAACCCATGTCGTCTCGATGTACGGCCCCAGATTATCAGTCTTTCTGAAACGGTCATAATCCACCATACCAAGCCGAATACGGACCAAGCCACGCCGACGAATCGCAAGCATATCCACATCAATGGTCGTGCCAGTAAGTGAACCCGCTGCCCACAGACCCAAAAAGTGTCTCATCAGTGGCAGAACCCCAGTCACATGAACCCACTGCTGGTGCAGCTCCATAATAGGCTCAATCACCTCGGGCGGCCATTGGCTGAATAACAATCTCGTAGAATGAGATGGCACACCTAGGACCATCCCATCAAACCTCAGTTGATCCTCCTTGGTTGGAAAGCCCACCGTGAAAGAATTTTCTCCGTTAGGAATCACCTCCCACACCCAGAACGGAGTCGGACACATCCGAGCCACCTGCGCCTCCACCTCCAAAGTCGTCGCCGCTGTACCCTCCACCGTAACCAGAGCTATCGGAGATGAAGTAGGGACAAACTATGCCTTGTGAACGCTATCAGGCAACATACTAAACATTGTTTCCCTATTACCTTGCCCTGCGACAATCACCGTCGGTCTTGGCAGCTTCAGAACTAGACATTTCTTCGTCGGGTGCAAATTATTATCACAAACATAACAATAATGTTACACCGGGCAATCCTTAGTTTGCGTGAGAATCAATACCACACTTCCAACACCATGAGTTCCCTTTCTTTGCACCATGTTCTGTCACTATCACCGCTGCAACCACCGGACCAGCTGCCACCGGTGCCCCCTGGACCACCTGATGCGGCGCAACGGGCACCGTAGGCACTACCGTACCACCTGGCTGCTGCACTGTCGTCTGCGCCCCACTATTCGCCTTCTTTTTCTTCTTCTTCTGCTTCTGCCCCGGTATCGGTGCCGCGCCGTTGCCACCAGTTGCGCTAGACCGAATGCAAACCCCGGCGCTCCAGGTTGGTGGCCACCACCGCTGTTTGGCATCCCCATCCCGGGAGGGACGGGGGCGAATGTTGGCGGGCCAACTCTGGGAGCATGCACGGGAGCCGCAACCAGCTGTGCCCCACCATGCACAGCGGCATGGCCGGCTCCAGCGCCGAACGGGCCAGCATCGCCCGGGGTCATCACCGAAGGGTAGCCGGGGCCGAAGGTCGGCGGCCCCGTGGCCGGCCCAAAGACAATGCCCCCTCGCCCACGTCCTGCGATAGCAGCAGCGGACGGAGCACCTCCGCCGCTGGTGGGGCCAGGCGTGATACGTCATAAACGTATCCCTAATTTCGGGTGCTCCATGATGATATTATGCCAATTGCTACATGTTTTCTCCCTTCTTTATGTCATTTTGATCGATTTTCTGTACTAACCTATTGACAAGATGTCATAGAGCCAGTTCCTTGTTTTCTGTTGTTTTTAGTTTTGGAAAAGTTGTTCTCGAAATATTCTCGGAATTGGAAAGTTCGAAGCCCGGAAGTCCTATTTTCCCCGGAAGCATCCAGAAGACCGAAGAGGGGTCGAAGAGGGGCAACAGGGGCGCCACACCATAGGGTGGCGCAGGTCCCCCCTGGCCGCTCCACCTATAGGTGTGGGGCCCCTGGAGCTCCACCTCCTTTGCCCTTTCGTCTATTTAATCCCCCGGATGGAAAACCCTAAGCACCTGATCAAAATCCCCGAAAAAGTTCCGCAGACGCCGTCACCGTCAACCCCAGATCAGGGGGTTCTGAAGTTGTTTTCCGCCACCCTGCCGGAGAGGAAATCATCGTCGGAGGCTTCTACATCACCATGTCTGTCTCCGGAGTGATGCGTGAGTAGTTCATCCTTGGATACGGGCTCATAGATGTAGCTAGATGGTTGTCTCCTCCTCATATGCCTCCATGTTTAGATCTCGTGAGCTACCTAACATGATCGAGATTGATCTTATGTAATTCTATGTGCTATGTTTGCTGGGATCTGATGAATATTGACCTCATGCCAAGTTGATTATAGTCCTTATTACATATGTTATTTTTGATCTTGCATGCTTTCCGTTGCTAGTGGTTATTCTGGCCAAGCAGTTGCTAGTGACTCCAGGAGGGAGCACTTATGCTTGATAGTGGGTTCATGCCTCCTTGTTGCCTTGCTCGAGTGACAGAAACAGCGGTAAGAGTGTCCGCGTGCATAATCATTGCTTACATTACACACTTTGTTTAATGCAATTATCTGTTGCTTGCAACTTAATACCTAAGGGGGTTCAGATGATAACCTGAGGGTGTATTATTAGTCATAGATGCAGATGGATGTCAGTCTATGTATCTTGTTGTAATGCCCGCACTAAATATCGTAGTAATCTTCATGTCATATTGTGCCCTATGGTGCAACCTCTATTTGTCAATTGCCAGTTGTAATTTATTCACCCACCATGCTATCTTTTATGTAGAGACACCACTAGTGAAACTATGAACCCCGGTCCATTTTTCCACACTTTTAAACAAACCACAATAGTTTCATGCTTTCTTTACTTACTACAAGCATACACTGTTTTCCACACTATACGTCTAATCTTTGTTTTCAGCAAGACCGGTGAGATTGATAACCTCACTGTACCGTTGGGGCAAAGTATTTTGGTTGTGTTGTGTGCAGGTTCCACGTTGTTGCTGACACCGGTGAAGCGCCAGCACCACCGTCAGTGGCATCAATCTTCCGAAGGTCCTCTTTCTCCTACTGGATTGATAACATTGGTTCCTAACTAAGGGGAAATACCTACCGCTGTGCTCATGACACCCTACTCTTGGGGTCTCCCAACAAACGTGTGTATCACGAGCATCAAGGATATTTTCTGGCGCCGTTGCCGGGGAGAAGGAAGTCTTCAGGCAAGGGGATTCTCTCAGTCTCAACCTCTTTATTTTGTTTACTGTCTTGTTTTTATTTTTATTTGTCTTGTTTGCTTCTCTTTATAAAAAACACAAAAAAATTAGTTCTTATTCTAGTTGTTATTTTTGCGTTATTATGCTTGCTATCAATGTTTGATGTCTTTGAACCTAGATCTTTTAGGAAAGGTGGGTTCACGGATAAAAAATAAAAACATTATAAGGAACACCGCTTGTCACAAAAAAAGGATACACTTATGGGAGCAAATTAATAAATTGCATGACTATGCTAAAAACTTGTGCTCTACTTATAATGTTACTTATTGCTTTGATAATTCTTGCTTTTGTAGGAGGTATAAACACCTGCCTTTTCAATGTGAGTATAATGATAATGTTACCATATCTTCTTATGTTAAGGGAAATTATGAATTATATGATGTGGAACAAATTGAAGAATTTATTGCTTGGAAGGGTGCATTCGAAATTGCCTATTTACTTGAAAGTATTGATGATGCACCTTATAAATATGAGATTTATGCTATACTTGAATATTGCTTTGATAATTACAAGGATTGTAATTACTACATAATGGAATATCTTAATAAATGCTCTCAACCTGAGGAAGAGACTAATGCGTTGCAGGAACCTATGGAAGAAGAAACTGCTGAATCTGGAAGCTCATTGGATGAAAAAGAGGAGCAGAGTGATGATCAAGAGGAGGAAGAATGGAGCCCATGTCTACCTCCCAATGATAGTAACTCTTTAACTCATACATTATTTGATGAAGTTGATACTTTCTATACTTGTGACCTTGATACCACTTTGAATGAAACTTGTGAGAATGATATTGCTACTGTTATTTATGATAATCCATGCTACTTTGATAAATCCTATGAGAATCCTCTATTTATTCCAACTATTGATATGCATGATAATGAGGAAGTTTGTTTAGAAAGTTTATATGATAATGCTCTTGATGATGGTCCTATGTTACTTGATGTTATAAATTATAATACTACTGAAAATAGGATTGCTATAATGTGTCCTATACCTTTTATGAGTGACCAATCACCTCATTTTGATATTGCTAAAAGTGGAAAAAAGAGGAGCTGGTTTTAAATTTTGATCCCACTATTTTTGAGTTTGATATGAATTGTGTGCTTTTAGGCAATGACAAACATGCTTTATGTGATAATTATGTTGTTGAGTTTGTTCATGATGCTACTGAAAATTATTATGAGAGAGGATAATATGGTTCTAAGAATTCTCCTGTTACTAAAACACTTCCTTTTTTGTTGAAAGTTTTGAAGTTGTTGTTGTTCTACCTTCCCATTATTTTTAGTTTCAGCTTCTTGAATTTATTTCTTTACAAGATTACTATGCATAGGAAGTGGGTTAGACTTAAATTTGTTTTATATTTGCTTCTTGATGCTCTATTTTGCTTAACGCATATTTCTTATGTGAGCATCTTCTGGTTTTTTATGCCTAGCTGAAAGGCGTTAAAGAAAAGCGCTAACGGGAGAAAACCCGTTTTATTTGGTGTGCTTTGCACCTGGGTGTTGTCTATTTCCTTAGAAACTGTATCTTTTCTTTTGAGTTTTTGTTGAGCCAAGTAAAGCCTCTAGTGGAAAGTTGAGCCTATATTTCTGATTTCTGCGCAGGAAACAGATTTCTGTTGTCCACTGTTAATTCTGTTAAAAATCACGGAAAATTCAAAATGACCTGAGCTTTTTTGTGCTTAATCCTGAGTTATATACGCAACTTTTCTTAGAATACCACTTTTTGATTTGAGCAACAGAAGAGTTTTTAAAAAAATATGATTTTTATCTGCTGTTCTGTTTTGAGAGATTTCTGCCATTTATCGCATTTGCACCTTAATCTCTTTCTTTTGGTGTTCTTTTGAGAAAAAGAGTTTTGAAAGAAGTTGTGACAGTAGCTAATGTGTTTTTGAGTGTTAGACTTGTGTTGAAACAGAACCATGTGAATTTATTATTTCAATTGCACTAACGTTGCTAATGAAGATTGTGAGAATTTGATGTGAAGGAAGTTTTTAAGGGTCAAGATAAGAGGATGATATGATGTGATCAAGAAGAGTGAAAAGCATAACCTTGGGGATGACCCGGTGATACATCCAAGAAAATTTCAAGAAGACTCAAGCGTGTAAGCTTGGGGATGCCCAAGGCATCCCCTTCTTCATCAACAAATTATCAGGTCACTTCTAGTGTAACTATATTTTTATTCGGTCGCATCTTATGTGCATTGCTTGCAGCGTCTTTTGTTTTTGTTTTCAGTTTGCTTTTGCTTTTTATTTCAGTTTGTTTTTACTTTTTCAATAAGCTTGGTTGGACCCCCAGCATTCTTTTATTGGAGAGTGACAAGCTCCGCTTTTTCATGAGAATACGTTGTATTCTTAATCTCTGTCTAGCTGCTGCATTTATTTAGCTCCTGTCTTGCATGCATCTCTTATTAGAGATGTTAGTTTTAGTAGTGTTATGTGAGTACTCTCATGTTTTCTTGCTGTATCATAAAGAGTATTTTTTTTAAAGCATGTTTTGTATGGTTCTTGTTGGGAGAAAGAAAACTGTTGCTTGAAGTAGAATTTATAACAGTACTAGTAGAAGCTTGTATAGACTGTGGCTAGGACTTTTTCATGCCATGCTAAATGTTATTTTAGTTTTAAATCCTTGTGGTTATTGAGTAGCATGATTAGCCTCAAATAGCTGAGAGTGTTTAATATGTATTGAAAGATTCATGAGTTGTTCTTGTCATAGTAAAGTATCAATATATGATATTCTCTTTTGAATGTTTTATTTGGTTGACTTGGCGCATGATCACACCATGTTTATGACTACAAACCAGTCACTAATAGCCTCCATGACCACTTAGTTTTTGAACTTGTGATACTGCTTATGTTTTAATTAATGATGCTTATGTCGCTATGCATGATTGTGGCTCTTATGCTCTCTTGATTTGCTGCTCCCAGTCTTTTGCTAGCCTCCACTTGTACTGAGTATGAGCTCTACTTGTGCATCCGAATTTCTATAAACCAAAGTTTTTCCCATTGTGTCCACCATACCTACCTACATGTGGTATTTAACTATCATTCCAAAGTAAATTGCTCATGTGTTACCTTTAAAACCTTCAAAATTACTCCTGCTTTATGTTTCTGTTTTTACTCATGAAGTCGTAAATAGAGAATCTGTATCTCACTTGTTGATTGGATTCCACATCCTGGACTAGTGGCTTCATCCGCTTATCCAAATGATAGATGAGCTAGCAGGGGGGTGCCCAGACCCAAATTAATGCAAACAAATTCTCTTCACTATTTGTGCCCCTGATTTATGAGTCAAAGTATAATTGTGTAAACAAAAGAGAAAGAGGGATGACCTTCTACACCAGTTGCGTCCTTCACCATGGGAGCCGCTCTTGTGAATCCAGTTGACTTGTGACGTACTGTATTTTCTGTTTACCATTTGTTGACATTAGCATATATCTCCCAAAATATAGACACTCAGTGTCAAACTTTTAATACCTCTGTTTAATAAAATAAAAAAAGTTCTAGCACATGAGTGATCCCTACTTCCGTCTGCGAAGGGCCTTTCTTTTACTTTTATGTTGAGTCTCGATCTTCTAACTTTATGCACAATTGAGAGAGCATTTTTGCCATTCTGAGTTCGATGTGCATTTGTCCCATAAGCATCAATAATTACTTCATGATGTGATATTATTTGTTCTTAAATTATTTTTTCTAGTCTTCCTCATGAACTTTGAAGGTGTCCTGGCATTTATGTTTTGCCCCACTCTTAAGGAGTATCGATCACTTTTCCATGCTTTCTCTATACCTAAAACAAACGTTTACCTTTATTTGCATTATTATTCATGATCCTTTATTTGAGTTTACTCTTCGTAATGCAAAGTAATTGCTATGCTTTATTATTAAACTTTCATTTATCATGCCTGTGTTTAAAGTTTTATGATCTCAGCGTGCATATGCTTTTACATTAGATTGATCAGGTTTATCTTAGTAGCATGTCACCTCATAAATTATTGTTTTATCGTTTACCTACTCGAGGACGAGTAGGAACTAAGCATGGGGATGCTCTATACGTCATAAATGTATCCCTCATTTCTGATGCTACATGATGATGTTATGCCAATTGCTACATGTTTTCTCCCTTCTTTATGTCATTTTTATCGATTTTCTGGACTCACCTATTGACAAGATGCCACAGAGCCAGTTCCCTGTTTTCTGCTGTTTTTAGTTTCACAAAAGTTATTCTGGAAATATTCTCGGAATTGGAAAGTTCGAAGCCCGGAAGTCCTATTTTCCCCGGAAGCATCCAGAAGACCAAAGAGGGGTCGACGAGGGGCAACAGGGGGGCCACACCATAGGGTGGCGCGGGTCCCCCTGGTCGCGCCACCTATAGGTGTGGGGCCCCTGGAGCTCCACCGCCTTTGCCCTTTCGCCTATTTAAGCCCCCCCCCGGATGGAAAACCCTAAGCACCTGATCAAAATCCCTGAAAAATTTCCACATCCTCCGTCAACGTCAACCCCAGATCAGGGGGGTTCTAAAGCTGTTTTCGGGCACCCTGCCGGAGAGGAAATCATCATCGGAGGCTTCTACATCACCATGCCTGCCTCCGGAGTGATGCGTGAGTAGTTCATCCTTGGACTATGGGTTCATAGCTGTAGATAGATGGTTGTCTCCTCCTCATATGCCTCCATGTTTAGATCTCGTGAGCTGCCTATCATGATCGATATTAATCTTATGTAATTCTATTTGCTGTGTTTGCTGGGATCCGATAAATATTGACTTTATGCCAAGTTGATTATAGTCTTTATTGCATATGTTATTTGTGATCTTGCATGCTTTCTGTTGCTAGTGGTTACTCTGGCCAATTAGTTGCTAGTGACTCCAAGAGGGAGTATTTATGCTTGATAGTGGGTTCATGCCTCCTTGTTTCCTTGCTCGAGTGACAGAAACGTGAAGGTGGAGGATGTGTTGTTGCCATTAGGGAGAAAACAGCGGTGAGAGTGCCCGCGTGGATAATCATTGCTTACATTAGACACTTTGTTTAATGCAATTATCTGTTGCTTGCAACTTAATACCCAAGGTGGTTCGGATTATAACCTGAGGATGGATTATTAGTCATAGATGCAGATGGATGTCGGTCTATGTATCTTGTTTTAATGCCCGCACTAAATATCATAGTAATCTTCATGTCATATTGTGCACTATGGTGCAAGCTCTATTTGTCAATTGCCCAGCTATAATTTGTTCACCCAGCATGATATCTTTTATGGAGAGACACCACTAGTGAAACTATGAACCCCGGTCCATTATTTCACACTGTTAAACAAACCACAACAATTTCCTACTTTTTTACTTACTGCAAGCATACACTGTTTTCCACACTATACGTCTAATCTTTGTTTTCAGCAAGACCGGTGAGATTGACAACCTCACTATACCGTTGGGGCAAAGTATTTTGGTTGTGTTGTGTGCAGGTTCCACGTTGTTGCTAACACCGGTGAAGCGCCAGCACCACCGTCAGTGGCATCAATCTTCCGAAGGTCCTCTTTCTCCTACTGGATTGATAACCTTGGTTCCTAACTAAGGGGAAATACCTACCGTTATGCTCATCACACCCTCCTTTTGGGGTCTCCTAACAAACGTGTGTATCACGAGCATCAAGGCACAGCCATGGAGACCACTTCGACGAAGGACCGCGAGAAGGATGACGGTGAGCTCGAGGAAGGGCGCGTCGTGGGCGAGCTCGAGGGACGGCGCGTCGTGGAAGGGGCGGCTGGAACGATGGAACCCTAGCGTTTGATCGATCGACGTGATTCCACGGACCACGTAATTGATCACGCAAGTGGCCCCACAGCTGTTCCGCGGGCCGCACCCGAGCCCCACTAGCCAGCCGCGAGGGAGATTCAAACTCGAATCCGAGCGGAAAACTCGGATCGACGAGCCTCGAACACTCGACCCCGCCGCCGGCCATGGCACCCCGGCCGTCCTCCGCACGCAACTCATCGGGGAAGAAGTCCCCCAAGCATGGAGCCGGCGTGATCCGTGGACGGGGTAGAGGACCATGCCAGCCGAGCTTGACCGGCGCCGCACGGAGAATCCGCCTCTGCAACGACCCCACACCTCCCGATCCGGTCTTCGTCTTCGACGATGATGGCGCAGCGTCCTCCTCAGCATCCCTGCAAGGAGATAATGTACCGTTGCTTGTTGTAGAACCGCTCAACGGCGTCTTCTCCCACAAGCACGATTCCTTGGTCGGAAACCCGATCTCTTCCCAGAACTCTATAGCTAGGACCTCGTTGGTCTTCGCCGGACGCCGAACATCCTCCCAGCTAACCTCATGTTTCTCCGCCATCGCCTCCTCAACGCACAGATGTGTCGTCTCCTCAGAGATCGTTAGGTCGTGCAGGGCCTCAAAACGAGAGACCGAGGGGGCAGAAGGCGGCGAGTCCAAGGCCCCCGGCGCTAGGGTTAGACGGCGACTTCTCACCAAAGGTGGGGAAGCCGGCCGTAGTCCCCACGGCGGCGCCTCCGCTTGCGTCGCCTCCGCGAGAGGATTCATTCCGCGAGCGTCTCTGGAATTAAGTGTCGACTTAGAAACAGTCATTTCTCATTTGCCTGAGAAGTAACAAAAAATTTCTACTCCCTCCGTCTCAAATTAAGTGTCGCAAAGTTTGACAAAATGGTTGTATCTAACACTAAATTATGTCTATATACATCTATTTTTTTCAGACTTTGCGGCACTTAATTTGGGACGGAGGGAGTATATGCATGCTTCCATTAGCTTAAAAACATACATCTTTAAGTCTAATAAAATGCTAAAAAAACTTGCACATTTAGGTATGTATTAGGTAGGGAGTGTTCATGTGTTGATTACCATAGAACAATCTGACTCCAAAGGAGAGGCTTCTAAAAATTAATCTAATAAAATTGACAGGTTTTCATGGAAATTTTCAAAATATGTTTCACCATGCCTCTAGCACACTAGTGGAGAACAGGGCTTTTTCTCACTGGCGAGCACCCCTTTCGCCCCGGCTCAGCCACCACCCAGTGCAAAAGGCAGCAGAGGTGGGGCCAGGGCGAGCAGGGCGCGTGGTGGGGGGTCTTTTGCCCCGGTTTGAGCCACAAACCGAGGCTAAAGGCCCTGAACGAGTAGGGCGCGTCGCTGGGCGGTCTTTTGCCTCGGTTGGAGCCACCAACCGGGGCAAATGACCCCCCACTATATAAACCCTGCTAGCCCTCTCCTCTACTCATGCCACTCACTTTGGAGGACATATTCTAGTTGTGTGGTGTGTGCTCACTTGTTTTTCCCTCCTATGCACAAGAGGTGTTCGATGAAATGTCCGGGAGAATATCGCCATCTCAGCTCGCAGAAAACAAACAAGATGTAATTTGTCCGAGCCACACTTAATTCAATAAGCTTTCTCGTCCTTCTTTCCTCCTCGGACGAGGTACCAACTTTAACCTTTCATCTGTCGATGTAACATTGGTCATTTCTCTATTCACGGTGTTCTGTAATAGTTCTTAATTAATAATCATATAATGCAGATGAACCGACAATGGATGTACGCTGACCGACGCTCTGCCGCGTTCATGAAAGGCGTGGGTTATTTTCTCGAGGTGGCCCAGGCAAACAAGCGGAATAATTTTATGTGTTGTCCATGTGCTGCATGTCGGAATCAGAAGGAACACTCTTCTCACAGAGTCATCCACTTCCACCTATTTCAATCCGGTTTCATGCCCGGCTATAACTGTTGGACCAAGGACAGAGAAAGAGGGGTTATGATGGAAGACAACAAAGAAGAAGAGAATAATGACAACTATCATGACATGTTCTCTGAATACGGTGCCGGTACTGGAATGGAAGATAACGATGAAGTAGAAGCAGAAGACCGGGCACCAGATGAGCCCATCTTTGATCTTGGCCAGGCTATTACGGATGCAAAGACATAAAGCAAGATTGAAAAGGTGAGGGTGAAGTTCGACCAGAAGTTAAAGGATCACAAAACATTGTTGTATCCAAATTCCAAAGACGAGCAGAAAATACTGGGCAACACACTGGAATTGCTCCAATGGAAGGCAGATAACGGTATGACTGAGAGCGGATTTACAAAGTTGCTGCAAATAGTGAAGAAGCAACTTTATAGAAACAATGAATCGCCCGACAGACATACCAAGCAAAGAAGCTTGTATGCCCCCTAGGATTAGACGTGGAGAAGATAAATGCTTGCATTAATGACTGCATCCTTTACCGCGGTGAGAAGTACGAGAATTTGGAACAATGCTCGTTATGCACTGCATTGCGATATAAGATCAGACCAGACGACTCTGGCGATGTTGAGGGTGAACGTCCCAGGAAGAGGGTTCCTGCAAAGGTGATGTGGTATGCTCCTATAATACCACGGTTGAAATGTTTGTTCAAAAATAAAGAGCATGCCAAACTTTTTTGATGGCACATGGAAGATCATAAGAAAGACGAGATGTTGAGACACCCCGCTGATAGGTCGCGGTGGTAAAAAATCGAGAGAAAGTTCCTGCGCTTTGCAGGTGACGCAAGGAACTTATGGTTTGCTCTAAGTACAGATGGCATGAATCCATTTAGTGAGCAGAGCTGCAACCATAGCACCTGGCCTATAACTCTATGTATCTATAACCTTCCTCCTTGGTTGTGCACGAAGAGGAAGTTCATTATGACGTCGGTGCTGATCCAAGGCCCGAGACAACCGGACAACGACATTGATGTGTACCTAAGGCTATTAGTTGATGAACTTTTACAGTTGTGGCGTGAAGAAGGTGTACCTGTGTGGGACGAGCACGAAAAAAAAGAATTTAACCTACGAGCGCTGTTGTTCGTAACCATCAACGATTGGCCTGCTCTTAGTAAGATTTCTGGACATACAAACAAGGGATACAATGCATGCACACACTGTTTAGATGACACTGAAAGTGTATATCTGGATAAATGTAAGAAGGTTGTGTACCTCGGGTATCGTCGTTTTCTTCCGCACAAGCACCCCTTAAGAAAAGCTGCCAAACATTTCAATGGTGAGGCAGATAGCCGGGAGACGCCTATCCTCCGACCTGGTGATGATGTATTTGATATGATGAAGGATTTGAAAGTAATCTTTGGAAATGGTCCGGGCAGACAAGCTGTTCCGAATGACGCTGACGGACATGCACCCATGTGGAAAAAGAAATCTATATTTTGGGATCTACCCTATTGGAAAATCTTAGATGTCCGCTCTGCGATCGACGTGATGCACCTGACGAAGAATCTCTGCGTGAATCTACTAGGCTTCTTTGGCTTGTATGGGAATTCAAAAGAAAAATCTGAAGCACGGCAGGACCAGCAACACACGAAATGACGAGACGACAAGAATCCTGAGCGGTTTCAAGGTGGTCCTGCTAGCTACGCTCTTACCAAGGAAGAGAAGGAAATATTTTTTGAACCACTAAGTAGTATCAAGATCTCGTCTTGCTTCTCGTCGAATATAAAGGGAATAATAATAGTGGCGGAGAAAAAGTTCCAAAACCTGAAGTCTCATGACTGCCACGTGCTGATGACACAATTGCTTCCGATTGCGTTGAGGAGGATTCTACCAGAAAATGTTTGACTACCCATTGTGAAGTTATGCGCATTCCTCAATGCAATTTATCAGAAGGTCATCAATCCAGAAAGTCTATCAGCGTTACAGACAGATGTGGTCCAATGTCTTGTCAGCTTCGAGTTGGTGTACCAATCATCATTCTTCAATATTATGACACACCTCCTAGTTCACCTAGTCAAAGTGATTACCATTCTCGGTTCTGTGTTTCTACACAATATGTTCCCCTTTGAGAGGTTCATGGGAGTTTTAAAGAAATATGTTCACAACCGTGCTAGGCTAGAAGGAAGCATCTCAAAGGGTTATGAAACAGAGGAGGTAATTGAGTTTTGTGTTGACTTTCTTCTAGACCTTAAGTCGATTGGTGTTCCTGAATCGCGGCA